>CAKNWT010295329.1:9199-26403 GCA_932066315.1 Andricus coriarius | reverse complement strand
TTCGCTTAATTCAACTGGTTGAAAATTCGTTTTTCAGTAAATAAATTCATCTTTTATGGTAGGAAAGTCATCTTTCTCAGTTCAAAAATAAAATTATAAATACTTGAAAAAATTTTATGAATAAATAAGAATTTAACAATTATTGCGATATCTTATTAAAAATTTGAATGGGGTTAGGATCTGAAGGTATTTATTTATGACTACGTTATTTATAATGTTGAATCAAAATTTCTGTCTGAAAGTGGAAATGCTTTATACCATTATTTATTTTTAAATTTTGAGTTAATAAATTGGAACGGTAATCGGAGGTCATTTGGGGCCATTAGCGACAATAGACCCCACGCTCCGGAAAACCCGACGAAAGAGCGCGCCGAGAGGTAATTAGTATGAGTGAGGGTAAGGGGTCCCGTGGAAGGGGAAGGTACTCCAGGTAGCTCGCGCTCGTTTGGGCTATACCCGTGGGTTATATGGTGTAATAGTAAATTTATTATCGAAACTTATTTTATTCACCCACGTCCGTATTTTCAACTTTCTTAAAGCTCAACGCGATATGCCATTTAACGAAAATTGGTAGTGGGGAGGGGTTAGCCTACTATGGAAAAATTCATGATGACAAGAACACACAGAATGAAACATAAAGTGGCGGGCACAATTTATTCAATAAAATTATGAGGGGAAACAAGTTAATGGAGGTTTCAAAGTTGGTGACAGGCAGTTATGACCATGTTGGGAAAACTTACATTTCACAAGGGGAGGGATCCGGTATCAGGTAGCAAGAAGGGGGGAGGGGGAGTAGCTTGACTTTAAATTTTTTAAAGTAAAGTAGGCCATACGCGTTACGTTTTGCCGGAGAGGAATAACTGTACAGTTTTGCCTGCGCAGGTCAAGCTCTTCAGGTAAAACTGTGCAGGCCTGTGCTTCTAAAAACTTCAGTTTTCTTGTCTCTAATGAGCCGAAAGGTGAGGTTTTTGGAAGTTTATTTTTTGATCATAAATCAATTTTTGCTTATTCTGCAATAATTATTTCAATTTTGTCTTAGTTTGCGGAAGTTATTCATAATATAATAGATTTCGTTTCAATCTTGATTTAAAAAATTTAAATAGAGACACTAAACTCATGATTTGTTTCAATCTGCAGGGTTTGCTTATGAATATTTTCAGAATTCTGAATACATTAAATACGTTCTTAATACGTTAATACATTAAACTTTTTTATTGTTTCTTTTCCTATTTGGAAAATGTATTAATCTAAATAGATTGGTTCATAATCAACCATAAATGTAATTATTTTTTAATCTTTTAAAAACTTCTAAACCTTCTAAATATCATTAAAAATTATGCGAATTTTTCCTGACCTGTTTTTAAATTCTAGAAAATTAAAAAAAATGGGTTTTCGAAAATCTTTTTAAATGATCTTCAAAAATTAATTTTTCTAAATAAAAAGTCACGTAAATCAACATTTTTAGAGCAAGTGACGCTTGGCCTGCGCAGGCGGCCGGAGTAGTCCCCACACACGCTCAGGTGCACCGTCCGGCCAAGCTGAAAAATATTGATTTTCGATCTTGCTCCGGCCGCCTGTACATGCCAGAAAAACTGCACAGTTCTATTGCTACAGACGCTCCGGTATGCCTGCACAGGCCGCCTGCGCAGTTATTCCTCTCCGGCAAAAACGTAACTTGTATGGCCGACATAAGACCAATTTTAGAAAATAGTACTTAACAAATCATATCTTCAGAGACAAATTAATAAAACAAATTATATTACCCGGTACACTAAGAAATTAAATTAAGATGAAATTTAATTAATTACCCATAATTAAAAAAGATACGGTATCACAGAATAGAACAATATCAACATATCTGGCTTTCGGAAACTACTAAACGCGAGAGTATTTTAGCGCGAACGCGAAAACTACAGTCTAAAATTACAGTGAAAATTACAGCCGCGAGGAATTCTCCGCTAGCATCAACGATGGCTACAAAATTTCAGTACGTCATTTTAGCGACTTTTAGGCAAGCTACAGGAGAAGAAAAGATCACTGATTCTACCACAACTACAATAACCAATAAACGAAAGAAAGCAGAATCGGGTGTCCTTGGAGACTCGAAGGAGTCCTCGTTTTCTAATAACCAAGGCGAAACATAACCAAGCAGAACTCAACCAAACAGAAAAAAAAACGGAACACGAGGATACTAAGCTTCCCGGTAAAGAAAGTAGACCTTACCTCTACTAGGAGTATCAGAAATTACACAATTCTAATTTTACTGGTTAAAGAAAATTCAAAGAATGGAAAAAATGCGACTGTTCCGCTCCGCAAAGTGGCTGCTGAACGAAAGAGAACGCGGCTTGTCGGTTGCCGAGCGCGTCGTCTCGCCCGCTATGGGTGAGTTCCCACAGGCCAGCGCTGATTGGCTGCTTGCTCAGCGCTGCTCTGTGGTTTGTGGTGTTCCACTCGGCTCGCTCTATGCCGTGCCTCCAAAAGGGAAGAAGGTGCAGGGGCGGCTTAACTGAAGTCTGTAACTAAGCAAAAACATCTACAGAGTAGATCGGAAGCATTTCCGGTAATGAGGAAGCTCTCGTCCTCTCTGGCACGAGAGTTGTCCGCATTGGAAACTATAACGCCGCACATCTAAGAATACCAGACCTGATTCGCATCCCATCGCGGGAATCTTGAGTAGGCTGCTTACTCGTCCAGTGCCGTAGCGTTGAGGGTCCTGTTAGTGGATTTGAGAAGACTTCCTCCCTCATAAAGATTACTGGCGCTGATCAAAGTATCGCTCTAAGGCAACTAAGTTCATTCCCAAGACCTAGGAAAAAATAATCCGGAGTCATCCCTGGCTCTAAAGGCATCCAAGTTTTCCAGCCAGGCTCCGGGACTATTGGAGACAGCAAGCGGAAAGGCGGGAATCATATTCAAATAGGAGAATCTTGATTCTTAAGCAACGACGGCAGTGAGCGAATCTCAGTTTTCTGGGTACCTCAGAGTTCCAAAATCCCTTGCTGTCCCTCGGCGATTGAAGTTCGAGACAAGGTCATAAACAACAAAGCAAATATGCAACGGCGAATCAGTCCTAACTCCTTAAATTCAACATAAAATATGCCCTTGGAATTTTTCCTTGTTTCAATGGTTATATTATATATGTTATATGGTTATATTGGTTATTAAACCGTTACTGACGCCAGTAAAATCGATTTCTTTTAGCTGTTCGCAAAACATCGGTTTGATTTTATGTCAAAATGATTTTATCTAAATTAAAATGTGAGTTAAGCGCCCATGTCTTTCCACCACAGATATCAGACTAGCTGAAAAATACCACACAGCTATTAGTCAACATTTAATACATAAACATTAAACGCGCAGGCAATTCTAGTTTGTTTATGATTGTCAGTGCTCGTTTAACTAAAATAGAGGCAGTGTGATTTCTCCGAACTCACATTAAAATTTATGTCAATCTTACATTGTAGTTTAGTATCAATCCCAGTGTGATGGAGTTTAACAATATATTTCATCCTCACAATTTAAATTCATCTCTGGCAAACCTTTAAATCAGGTTTAATACAATATAATTTCACTTTGAACAATTCTAACTTATAAATATGGACTATTTTCAGTAAATTGAGATTGATATTTTTATTCATCTTTCAAATTCTCAACCTCCGGTGTGATTATAATAGTGAGCATTAAGCTGATTTTATATTGCTTTCCATTCTACTTTTTATATTGAAAGTAATAAGAATATATTTTTTAGTTCGATTAATCTGATGACAAAACCTGTGAAGGGTTTGGAAAGTCGCAAGCAATTTTTTGGAAAACATTTTTTCTGACTTTTTTATTGGGTAATAACATTCATTAGCCTGAGAGTTGTCGTGACCTTTTCTCCTTTTTCATCTGTAGAAGACAAACTATATATTTGCAAATTGTTAAATATAGTTGGTACGTTCTTTAAATCTGTCTTCAGTCATTCTGATCAACAGCGAGTTTATTTAGGTATTTTGTGCTGAGATAAAAAATCGTATTCTTGAAATGGCTAATTTTGTGACACACCCCGGCCGTACGAACGACGCATCTAACCGTGCGCGCACAATTACGAAATTCATTAAAAATCTAAAAGTTAAAAAAATCCAAAAATCATGGCAACATGCATTTTATAGATCAGAGAATGCGAAAAACCGTTCTTCGCGAAAACAACTTGTTAAATATTTCTGCGACACATAGTATTAGTATTTTGAATGGAATTTTCTGTAGAGTATACGAAACTGTTTTTGTCCTTGGTGTATCCACCGGAAAACATCTGTCCGATCTGTACCTAACTTTCCTCCCACCCTTGCTTTTCCTTCCCAGAAAAGGTCCTGTCAGGCCCTCTCAATTCTGTGTGCAAGGAGTGAGAGTTAGTACACTGCGAGCTCTGACCAAGTTGACTGCGTCACTTGTAACGAGCAGATTAATTTTTCCTCAGCATTTTTCATTTAATAAATATACACTGACTATTTAACCCTGTAGCTGTTTATTGCATAAATTATTATATATTAGAATTGTCGGAGATTTTTTTCAGGATTTGAGTGGACACTCTGTGAAAGATAAAATCCATTCACTGATGTGTTATTACATATACTGAAATAATGGGATAAAAGATAAAGCACATTGTTACAATGCATCTAGGTTACAAGTATTTATTTTTATTATGAAACTAATTTACAATAAAAATAAAGTTATATTTTAATATTTGCAGGTCTTAGCGGGTCTGAAGCAGATATTCAACACAGGCGAGATACATTTGGTTCAAACATGATACCTCCTAAACCACCAAAAACGTTTCTACAATTAGTATGGGAGGCATTACAAGATGTAACGTTAATAATTTTAGAAATAGCTGCATTGGTTTCATTAGGTCTCAGCTTTTATCATCCTTCAGACGATGAAGCGCGTGAGTATTATTTACTATTCTTCATCGACAAAGAAAATTCAACGAAATATAGCTCTGTAACAATCCGATTTCGTGTGTAAAATGTATTGATGTTCTTATTTTTTTAGCTCCGGGAATAGATGAAGATGAAGCTAAATATGGTTGGATTGAAGGTCTAGCTATTTTGATATCCGTCATAGTGGTGGTAATAGTGACAGCTTTTAATGACTATTCCAAGGAGCGGCAATTCAGGGGTCTTCAGAATAGGATAGAGGGAGAACATAAGTTCTCTGTTATCAGACAGGGAGAAGTAAAACAAATCTCCGTATCCGATATAGTTGTAGGTGATATTTGCCAGGTGAGTTCAGAGTACTTTATCGAAAAACAGTGACAATTAAGCAAGTTGAAGCCTATTGTGAGATTACGCCCTTCATTGTAAGATTTATTACGTATTCAAAATTTCTCTAATTCTAATTAATTCAATAATTTTAAACCGTATAATTCCACTTAACCGGAAATCAACTTGAAAAATTACTATATTTATCCACAATCTTACCATCTTTACGTTAAAATCTAACAATCGAATACCAATTCATTAATTCTCAATTTTGGAATTTGGAGGCAGTGAGAGTACAATTTTTGAAAGCAATTTACAAACTCCCTAAGATACCGACAGGAAACACTCGCGGGGAAACGCTTGAGAAATGGCGGAACTCCATGGTCGGAACACGTGACTAACAATTCTCTAAATATACAACTTTTCACTAAAATGGGCCAGTTCGACCATCGAGATTGCCGAAAAACGAAAATTCACACCTGTTTCTCAACTTTCTTTCGGGATTCTAGTGCCTTTCGGAATTTGGTAAACACGCATGCTGACATATCTATTTCCTCGTCGGAGCTCGACATTTTCAATTACTTTCAAAGGACAGTTAGAACAAGAGTGACCGATCAGTATGGCAGCGGAAATACATCAGTATCGAGATTTACTGATCGATTGTTGCTAAACAATCAGCGCCGTCGCCGGGATCACGTGGACAGATATCGCAGGTCAATCGAGTCCGCAGACTCGCGAATGTTCGCGAGTGCACCCCGGTTCATGTTTACAATGAACTAATTTAGGCCTTCGGAGAACGTGCGGCCGATTCAAATTACATACAAAATTAGCAAATACATAATTACACGCTTGGGTGGCACTCCGGTGAGGGAGATTTTATATAACGAGACTTTACTCTCTCGCAGTAGACACGGGGCTCCGTGTATAAGGCTTAAGGCCATGTCAGGGTACCGTGCCATACCTGACGGCTCAGCTGACCTTTCCTTTTGTAAGGCGGTCAAACTCGAGCTCGCTGCCTAGCGGAGCGATGTGGTGCTCAGCCAGAGGCTACTGTGTTACATTACCTAATGAACTCTGTTCCGCACCACCATGGAGGTTGAGTGGAAGGCGCATTTTTTTGTACGTGGTGTTCCCCAGTAGGCCTAATCCACTTGAGAATAAAGCATTCGATTTTTTTTGTTTCATAAGGAAGAGTTTAATTATCATCCATTAGTGAAAATTCAAATAATTTCACTTTACACAAATTAAAAATAATTTTGGCAGTAATTTTCAATCTAAAATAATAAAAGATAATATTTTTTCTAGTTAAACATAAATTACACTGAGTTTCAAGCGTAAAAATTCAATTAAGCGAATAATTAAGACATCTAACTTAAAAGCAGCGGTACTCACGTTAAAATTCTGACATTCACAGTGAATTTTGAAGAAAATTCCATCCGTACGTTGCACTTTGATTATAAATAACGACTTAATCGATGAATCTTAGGTTATTATTTTAGTTTTAAATATTTGACAAGATTTGAGAGCATCAAGGAACTTTGAGTTTCCACGCACTCTTTTTTACAGGCCTTAATATGCGTGTATATTAATAGTACAAGATGATGATATATTAAATTTAATTTACGGTATATACAAATAACCTTATTCACATTTATATTCAATTTCGATCCGATTTTTCTAACAGTGTTTTTAATAAGAAAGAGTTTAATTAGTATGCATTAGCGTGGATAAAAATAAAAAAGCTAGCGTGTAATATAAACGAAAAGTTCTTCCACTGAACCATGCATGCTTCTCCAAATATATTCTAATAAATAATCATCAGTCCTAGCCACTGCCATTCGACCGATCCGCCTTCGCATATCGCGCTTCACTTTGGACCATTGCGACTTGATACCCTGCGTGTGTAAATTCCTGTCCGACGGATTAATAACATTTTTGGAATGATTGACAATAGAGTGTGTAAAATTCATACGCTCTACACTACAATACCCTTTCCAACAATCCGTTATTATATGTGTACCGGGAAAAAATATTTTTCTGAATAATTGCATGCAATGTAGTACCATCCCGATTGCTTACTACTTGAAAAAAACAACACTTTTTTTACTCCCTGTCAACGCCTCCCACCACCTACCGCGTTTTCCTTTTTCTCCCTCGGTTATATTTTCGTTTCCCTTACGGAATATTCCGTACTGACAGACAGTTCTTAAATTTTAAGGTTTCAGAATATTCTCGAATTTATAATATCTGAGAAGCTACTCTGATACATAGTCGATTGCAAACATTGTTCTTCTTAAAAAAACTTTAAAAATGGCTACCAATTTCTTTAATGAAAAAACGGAAAAAAGCATGTTTCCATGACAAGTAAAAAGGCCGTTTCAATTTTCAAAAGTTGAAATACTCAACAGCTGGACATTCAATGGTCGTAAGTTGAAGAAAATTGTAAATTGAATTTTCAACAGCTGTATTTTCAACAGTTAAATAATTACCTGTGGGAAACTGAAGAAAATTAAAATTTTAATATATTTCAATTTTTAGCAGTTGAATTTTCAACTGTTTGAAATTCAATTTTCTTCAATTTTCAACAGTTGAAGGTGTAACTGTTAAAAGTTATTGAAAATTAAAAATTGAAACTTTCACAACTGGATTTTAAATAGTCGGAAAATAAATTTGAAATATTCTTGAATTTTCAACAGTTGAAAATGGCAATTATATTTTAAACGGTGTTTAATTTCTTACAGTTGAAAATAGAATTTTTAATTTATTTCAATATTCAACAGCTGAGAACTGAAACTTCAATTTATTTCCCTTTTCAACCACTGAAAATTAAAAATTAAATTTTCAACACTTGAAAATTAAAATTTGAATTATCCTTAATTTAAAATTTCCCAAAACTTTTCAAAACCGTGAAAAACTTTAAAATTGTGTATCGAAATCTTCAGAATTTTCGAAATTTTCAATAACTGCTGAGATATCTACGCAGTAGCATACGTTATAAAATTGTCCGAAAATTGTATACAGAATTACATACAAAGTTGTAGTGTCGGCTGGTTTAAATGGGTTCGAGCGCCTTACAATAGGAAGGGTCGGCTAAGCCGTCAGGTCTGGCACGGTACCCTGACTTGGCCTTAAGCCCTGTATGCTTGCGACTCTGTCACGCGATGGTCTCGGTCGTCCGGACGGTGGCGGCCTCCAGTTGGATACAAGCGGTAAAGGTTCAAAAATTCAAATTTAACGTCGAGTACTTTAGTTAATGTTAGCGTCTCCCTTGGTTGGATGCTCTCCAATGGCAGATTTGGTTCCGGGAAAGGTATGAAAATAATAAAGGAGAACAAAAAAAGAATAAAAGTATCAAGGTCATGAGTGTTTCCTGGTAGTGTTCTGGAATGCTGACCCATTTCACGCGGATTAGTTTTAAAATTTACTGATTGCTGGAGCAAGGCAGTTTTAAGTGACGGGTAAAAAAATATAACACGTTACACAACGTAGCTGTTTCCTCAGATTTAACAAAAGGAGTCGCAAATCAATGGATGCTTATGACCGTGTGCCTAGAATCTCTCATTCAAATATTTTTAGCTATTTCACTGAAATTGAAGAATATTCAAATAGTTAATTACATTTTATTAAAATGTTATAAATACAGATGTATTACAAGAACACTACAAAAAAATACAAATATTTGTCATTTGCGGCAGAAATCGCCAATTGTAGTTGTCTAAAATGGAGGTGTTCAAATTTCTTTAAAATTGCCATGCATTCTTCTTGATTAATCCTACAGAGGCCGTTGATAGATTACGTAAAGTACTTTGTGTAGAGCGGAAGATCAAATATTTTTCTATGCTGTCTGCTATGGGAGGGGTGGAAGGTTTTATGGACAAAAAATTCCTTACGTACGTTTTTTTCTCTAAATTTAAAGTGATAGATTCATTAAAAAGGTACATAAATCACAAAACTGTAATTTATGTACGGACCTGTCCTATATGTCAGAATTAGGATAAAAATATATAGAATTTATAATATTTGTCTAGATAAAATATGGAGATCTGCTGCCTGCCGATGGTGTTCTCATACAAAGCAACGATCTGAAAGTAGATGAGTCCAGTCTAACTGGAGAATCGGACCACGTAAAAAAGGGGGAATCTTTTGATCCCATGGTGCTTTCGGGTATGTATTGTTCACTCTTAAAAAATAAAATTATATGAAAGGAAAATTTTTCACAACCGGCGTCAAAAATTTGTAACCTCATCAAATTACATTTAAAGTTAATTAAATTTGGTGTAACGAAGGTTTCGGTATCGTTGAATTCGAAAATGTTGCCGTAATTTTTTTATTCAACATGGCGAATAGTATAAGCGTCCAAAGTTGGGTATTTTCGTTCTTTGCGATCAAATGTGGACTTCATAAGTAGACAGTTTTATTTGAATAAACATTTGAAAGGAGAAAAAGCTTTTATTTGATGTTTTTGACATTTCTGATTACGAATCTGAAGTATGATTTAAAAATTCAAAATGGCCGATCCAATACAGCGGCCTAAAAGATAACAAAGTATTTATATGTTTATAAGAATGAGTAATGCTTATGAAAGCTTGTATAGGGAGGTTTTTTGGGTCTTTGATTGCGAATCTAAAACTCATATATTCAAAATGGCGGACGAAAAGCTTGAAAAATTGATATAAATGTCTTTTAAATTCTGTTCCTCGGAGTTTTTTATTGATCAATGATTTCGAATGTGAAGTCACATTTTCAAATTTCTGCCCAATCCAATATGGCGGTCGAAAAGCTTGAAAACTGTATAAATATTTATAAATTTCAGTACCCGGTGCCATATTGTTATCTATATTGGATAAGACATTTATTTTTTAGAAATATGACTTTAGATTCGTAATCTTTTTTATTCGTAATGCGTTCCCCTGACTACTTCATAACCATTACCTACAAATCTTTACGCTTCTAAGCGACTTCCGTTTCCTTTTTTTTTTCACTTCTCTTTTACCACGAACGTGACATTTTTTCACATTCCCTCCTTCATTCCTTCTCATTCATTACTCTAGCCTTCTCCGATTCCTTCATTCACTCCTCACCCAATCCATCCTCCCCTGAAACCACTCACACCTCCTTTCATTCACAGATTTCGCACTTTCTGTTCTCTTTCCTTTACCAATAAGTCTCTTCGTTTAACTCGTTTCCCAATCTAAATCTTGCTATGCTGGACCATCTTCCCTCTCCCCATCTATTTTCTAAATACCGTGGTACTCCTTGTTTCATCATCTGATACTATTTATCATATTTTGATTCCTCAATTATCCTCCATTTTGTTATCAATTGTTCTCTGTCCCTTTTCTCCAATGATTCATAGTTCACTCCAGTCTCCTCTCCTATATCGCTAGTCCTAAATTCTTCATTCCATCTCGTTAATTATACCACTCTCATTTATTCTACCTCCTTCAAAGACGTTTTCGACAGTTCTTCTCCATTGCTCTCCCTTAGTTTCCCCTCAAACTTTCATGCCCATAGCCTAATACCGGCCATATGAGCTTATCAAACAACCACTTTCTACTCCTCCAATCTTTTTTAACCTTCTTCCTCTTCCCCATGTCTGTTTCATTACCTCTGCCGCTTTTTTCCTTTCTCTTACATGAGCTCTATGGTTTCTATTTGTTTCCAAAGAATATCCGAAATATTTAAACTCCTTTACTTCTTCTAGCTTTATTTCCTTCAATCTCCCAGGATATTCTTTTTTCTTCCGCCTTCTTTTCTAAACCTCATTATATTTGTCTTTTCTAAATTTACGTTCAACTTTTTCCCATCTAAGTATCTCTCCAATCCTGTAATTAAGCCTGCCATCAGCGCTATATCATCCGCGTATGCTAGTGTATGTATCTTTTCTTTTCCCATCCTAACTCCTCTCCATCCTTTTCTCTTAATTTCTTCTTCTAAGTTTGAGATTAATATATTAAATAAAAGTGGGCTTAGAGGACAACCTTGTTCATTCCTTTCGCCAACCATAAACTATCTGCTACTTGCTCTGCTACCTTCATCCTGCTTTTTGTCTCTCTGAAAATTTCCTATACTTTCTTTATTAAACCATCTCTTATCCCCTTTCTTACCATAACTTTTTCTGCGTCGACTCGTTCCAATGAGTGAAACGCCACTTTCAACTCGAAGAACATTTCTATCATTCCCCCTTTCTCCCTTTTAATTCTTTTATTTACCAAATAATTCAGAACATCTTATTATCTTATTGCTAACATCTTATTGCCCTCTCACACTTTCACACCTCTAAGTCATGCGATAAAAAATTTTTGTTTGAAAAATTTGTCTCATTAAAGAGGTACAACTTAGGCTAGTGTGCGTATTCAGTTTCGAAAATAATTTTTGTTGTCTTATAAAATAAACCATCCTAATGCCCTTTCCTTTAGCTTTTTTCCCTCATATTTCAGACTTCATTTGGAATCTCATCTATACCAGATGCCTTTCCATCTTTCAATATTCCTAACACCTTGACTATTTCTTGCCTTGTGATGTCCTCTTCCTTGTCTCTTTCCGTACCATATTTTCCTCCTCTAACATTCTTCTTTACCCCTCCTAGCGAATCCATAAAATATTATTTCTATTGTATCACCTTAATAACCTGGTTTACTCTTTTCATTCTTTATCTCTCTAATGACTACCTTCCAGATCTCTTCTTCCATCCTGGCCTTCTCCGCCTCTTCTTCAAACCTTTTTTATTTCCTTCCGTTTGTTTATCAAACGTCTCGGTATACTCCTTATTGTTCCTCCTATTTTCTTCTCCACTACTTTTCTCCATTTTCATAATTTCTTTCTCATTTCCTTCTTCTTATTACATTCCTCATCCCATTCACTTGTACCCCCTCCTACACTAACTTCTTTTGCGCTTGTGCCCCCGAACACTATTTTAATTTCACCCACCATTACTTCCCTCTCTTCGTTTACACTTCCCTCTACCATTTTAATATTCTTGACCTCTTCCTTAAACTATTATTTTCCTTCTATTGCCCAATTCTCTCATCCTGTTCTTTTTTCTTTACTTCCTTTTTATCCTTATTGTTATTAGTCTTTTCTGCATCTAGAGTCACTATTATGCGAAAATGATCCGGGTCTATGTATAATCCCCTACCTCTATTTTCTTGACCTTCTCTCTTACCTCGTCGCCCACTATCACTTAATGAATTATCGTTCTCTCATCTCCTTCTGAGCGTGTATATTCCCTATATTTCTATATTTCCGCTTAGAATGACCTTTCCATCCCATATTCTTCTTCCTCTTTAACAATTTCATTCTTTCTCCTCCTATTACAAGCTTAATCTTTTGTATATATTCCTCCATCAGTTCTCTTATATCCTCTGATTTCTCCTGCATATCTCCGTTCACACAAACCCCCACTATCTTCCACCACTCTCCTCCCATCTTTATTTCTTCTACTAACAAATCTTCTTTTTGTTCTCTCATCTGTTTCCTATCCTTCCCTGTTATACTTTTTCCCCCTATTCCTATCACCATTCCTTCAATTTCTATGCCTTTTTTATTCCTTCTCTTTGCATTTTGATTCTGCGTCTCTAACCTCTCAGTAACCTTTCCCTTACTATTTCCCATCCCTTTTTCATCTAGCCACGTCTCCGTTATTACTATTAACTCCTACTGTTCCAAATTTCTAAATTTCCTATCCTTTCTTTCCAAGCCTATTACAGTCCAGTAACATATCCTCCTTTCCTCATTTCTCGTCTCTTTTTGTTTCCTACTGTTTTTCATTTTCCTCTCTCCTGTTCCTTTTTCTAATATTCCGCCATCACCTCGATTTTTGTATGTTCTATATTCTTCCATACTTACCCGACGATCTTTTTCCTTCTTTCTTTAATCTTCGGATATTTTCCTTAACTTATACTGTGTTATTCCTTTCTTCCTATGTCAAATCATCCTCTATTCCAGTGCCATTTTATCTCCTCTTCCCCCTTCCTTTCTTACACCCTTTTCTACACTTCGCGCTTCCTCTATTTCTATCTTCGCATCTATCCTTTTTAGCATTTCTTCCACTCCTTCTTTCAATTCTTTGTCCTCTAATCTTAAAACCTTTATCACTATATTTCTTTTTCTTTCATCTCTCTCCTTTCTTTTTATTTTACTCAACCTTTCCTTATCCTCATTCCTCTTGTTGCTTTTCGAATCTTTGTTATAAAGAGTGCATGCTTTTTCCCAAATTATCTGTAACTTCTTCCCATATCCTCATATTTTTTCTAACTTTGGCCATTTGTTCTGTAATTTCTAGTTTTGTTTCCTATCTCCTTTCCTATTGCCTGTTCTCCTTTAACTTTATAACCTCTATCTTCATTCTGCGCATTTTCGTAAGTTTAAATTTTCTTCTTCTATCAGCCCTCTATTTTCAACTTTGTCCTTATATCTTTCCTACTTCGTTCCGTTCTTATCTTCTTCCTGTGGTGTTTTTTTTTTAGTTTTTAATCAAAACCAGTCTTTCTCTCATTCGCCACTTCCAATAAAAAATTTTCTTGTCACCGAATCATAAGAACCTTACATAAAATTCGTATTCAGCGTCCCAAAGAACCCCAGGTACTAAATTTGCGCTTGGTTGCGCCGACTCGAAAAGGGAGATCACGCGCAATCCACCAACAGCAGAACACGATTCACATTTTCCGCGTCTCTACCGAAAAAGTACAGTACATGCTTCGGAGGAGAGGTCGTGTCGTAGATCGGGCCTTCGGCCCTCTCCTACCGCTCGTTTTGAAAACATTGCCCTCACCATGAAAAGACGGTGCTCTCCTCCTTGCTATGCAATATACTATATAATTAAGTTCAGCGAAAAGAATGGGCTCTAGTGATATGCGTGGTATATGTTCTTAACCTAGAGCTGTTTTTTAAGGGCATGCACTCATCTGTGTTGACACTAATTCTTTTAATCGAACTTAGTCATAAACATTAAAGCTACTATTTTGAAAAATTTGAACACCTACAAATTATTATTGTAGTTATAAACAATAGTTAAATATCTGCCTGCTGCGCGCACACTTTCTCATCGCGGGCCGCGCGTGCGTCTCGCAAGTCTGAGCGCGCCTAGGGCGTACGTCTGTTGGATCTAGCCCTAATCGGGTGCTGGATAGCCCGTCATGACCAAGAATGTTCTAATTATCAAACCCTAATATTTTTTTTTGCACATTTCCATAAAATCTTTTAAAATTAAAAGTCAAACCATCGACAACTGTAATGTGGTGATTGTGAATTCTCTTTATTAAAACTGCTTCGGCTTTAACGAACGCATTCTCATCACGTATTTCGTGCTTATTCACATACACTGGGACCTGGAATTAGTTACCTCGGATTTACCGCGGGGTTCCTCACCCGTGCGTGAAGCACCAGCAGCGCAGGGACAAAAGAGCAGTGCACGGGTACTCACGCGCACAGATTGCGTAATATTAGGAAATGGTTCACCCGCCACTGACTGTTTACGTTCGGAGGTCCTAGAAATAGCTTCATGGCCAATTGCAGGCCATGCTCAAACCGTAATTTAATTCAGGTCCCAGTGTATTGCAAAATACAGTACAAATTTTATTTTTCATGATTTCCGTAATACAGTAAAAACTCGCCTTTTTCCAGACCTTGAAACGAAAAGATTGGAAACTATTCTTTTATTTCTAAGCTGGAGGGGGCCCCACCCTTACCGCGAGTGGGTAGTTTATTTTTATCAACGACGTTCATTGGCTGCCCCGTGCATGTACCGATGCGCCGCCGGTCGCTACTTTTTCAAGCGAAAAGCGCGGATGATTTGAAATCGGTAATAAATACTATCAATAATAATACAAATAAATACACCCGACATTCCTAGAACTGCTGGCCCACGCAGTTTCTCAGCGTGTAGGGCGAGAGATGGTTACGACTCTCGCCTCGGAAGGACCGAGAGCGCGAGTACTCTGTCGAGTACATATATTGCACAATATTATGGAAACGGTTCAGGCGAGTGGATATCCGGCTTATTGCACAGTTGAAAAAGTCGCAGTCCGTTATTCCTTGTTAGCGTTAGTGTTTTTGTTGCCATAGGGCAATTCGCCAATTAAAAATCAATCAAAATATAGAATCAAAGAACGACGCAAATATTTTGCGGAATAGTGAGTTTTGTGGCATGACGCCGATAGGTGGAAATGCCAGCCATCATGAAGGTTAGTGCATGGTACTGCAACTGCATACATTTTGGAGAAAATCTCCGAAACGTGAAGGTAAGTTATAAAGGTCTGCATTGTAATCTTTTCAATTGTAGAATGCATTTGCGCAATCCTGTTTCTTGATCCTTTTATCGGTTGAAGACCTTACAGTTTTACGAAATACAAGCACCTGTCCGAAATTTATGGTTAGATTACCACTAACCTGACATTTAGGATATATTATTTTATTTCGTGAAACTGAAAGGTCGTGAATCGACAAAAGAATGGAACATGACTGAAAAAATAGATTCTACACTTAAAAAATATTACCATTTGTACATTTATGACTTTTACGTTTATAACATTTTCTCGAAAACGTCGTGAGACGTATTCCCGTGACGCCATGTCAAAGTACTCAGTTCAACGCTTCCCGCTCTTCGGACCTGTTTTTTTTAATTGGTCACCTACTGACGGGGAAGAGAATATACCAGGACCGTGGTGGGAGTTGCCGGAACTGCGCAAATGGAAATAACCGTCTACAGCCAACGGGAAATAAAGGTGACAGGAAATAAGAGATATAGAAATAAGTGAGTTTCTACTGTATTTGTTTCTTATTTGGCATTAATCCTTATTCGCAGCTACCCTGAAAAATGTATCATTCAAAATGTATAGTATTGCAATGATTAATATGCGTTTATTTGAAACAGACTTATTTTCATTTTCTTTTTTTCATAATTTAAAAAAGTGCGCGTCCTCTCAAAAAAACGTCAAGAGATTAAAACGTTAACTACACATTTAATTAAAAAATGATTTAAAACAAATTTGTAGATCTTTCCTGTGAGAATAATTTTTGTCTTATTTTTTTTCGTATCTTGAATAGGTTGACCACAAAATGGACTTTTTTGGTTTTAATAGCATTTTTCACGATTCAAATGAAAAATATGCGTCATTATCAAAAAAATTGTTTCGAGAAAAGTTTATCTTTTCGAGATAAACAATTTTTCTTCTAAACATTGTTTTCGTATCTTATATAGTTTTGTTGGAAAATGCAATTTTAGATTTTTTACAAAGCATTCATGATAGATAAAACCAGATCCTTTTGACGAAAATGGTTGGGTAAGGAACTTGTCCTTTCTTTTCAGGCCTTGAAACAATGTGCCAAAGAGCAATCCAATCTGATAATTCCTTCCAATGTTCTCGTGTATACAGACGACGACAACAACGACATGCAGACACCGAAGTAAAATCCATTTTTTCTTTATGAAAAGTCGAGGTTCAATTAAATCCACGAAAATATAAAAAAGTCGCGGAAAATTTTTGGAAAAGACCAAGTTTGAGAATCTTGTTTCACAGTAAAATATTCTATTTCTTTAAAAAAAATTATTTGTCGAACTCCAAGGTTAACAGAATAAGGTTTTAAGCAAAGATATTATAAGTTTAGATGCGGCACGGGATACAGTTCGATGAACTAATTGTAGACGGTGCGTCTGGCGAAATTGCCCGATCCCCCCATTAATCCCAATCCACAGCTTGCACCAACCTAATCCTTGCTCCCGCGTTCCTCTACCGCCGAACTAGTCAATTGATTAGCCGATACTCAGCCGCTACACGTGTAAAGATTTTTAATAAAAATGTTACATTAAAGATATTTTTTACTTATTATTTTCAATTATTAGACTAAATTTAGCATTAAGGAAATGTGTAGATGCACTAGATTTACTTAGATTTATTTTTATGCTGTTATACATTTTATATGCAAAAAATTATTTGTTTTTGCAATTAAATTTTATTGTCCGTG
>CAKNWT010295323.1:0-14198 GCA_932066315.1 Andricus coriarius | reverse complement strand
AATCTACTAAAAATGTATAGTTGGTGACTCTTAGCTGTACTTTTGTTCAAATGGATAACAAATATTAATTTTGTAAACAATTTTTATAAATAAATGCACATTTTGACCATTTTTCCAAGAATAAGCTCCATTTTCTTTGCGAAATCGACTGAAAATGTATTTCAAATGACTCTTTGGTATGATGATTTGCTAACGGATAAGAAAAGTTAATTAGTTGAACAATTTTTATAAACAAATGTACATCTTGGTCACTTTTGCAGGAATAGGCTTTTTTCGTGGAGTAAGCTAGGAATGTCTTACAATGACTCATTGTTGCCTTGTTTGTTCAATTAACAAGAACTGTTCATAATTTAAACAATATTTATGTAGAAATGCACAGTTTTACTCTTTCTTCATAAAAAGTATTAATTTTCTTTGAGGAATCAACAATAAACGCCTTGTCCATTATTCCTTCTTGTAACATTTTTGTAACATTTTTGTAATCAGGAAAAGGTGTTGATTGTTTAAACAATATTCAAATATTCAATATCAAAAGTATGATGGGTTTTTAGTTATAGTGTTATCAAATTATGTTTTGGGCTGCGAATAGTATTTTGACAAAAACCAAAAATGCTAATAATTTATTCCACAAATATCATGAAGGTTCCTGAAATAAACAGTTCTTGTTAATTGAACAAAAA
The DNA here is from genome assembly GCA_932066315.1 of Andricus coriarius. NCBI lineage: Eukaryota > Metazoa > Arthropoda > Insecta > Hymenoptera > Cynipidae > Andricus > Andricus coriarius. Next base: position 13,518 of record CAKNWT010295323.1, on the reverse strand, counting down.
AGGCAACAAGGAGTCAGTGGCAAGACATTCCTAGCTTACTCCACGAAAAAAATAAGCCTATTCCTGCAAAAGTGACCAAAATGTACATTTGTTTATAAAAATTGTTTAAATAATCAACTTTTCTTATCCGTTGGCAAATTATCATAGCAAAGAGTGATTTGAAATACATTTTTAGTCGATTCGCAAAGAAAATGGAGCTCATTCTTGGAAAAATGGTAAAAATGTGCATTTATTTATAAAAATTATTTAAAAAATTAATATATTTTTTCTCAATTTGAACAAAAGTACATCTAAGAGTCACTAACTATACATTTTTAGTAGGTTCTGCCAAAAAAATTGGCCCTATTCGTGGAATAATGTTAAAAGTGTGAATTTGTTGATAAATATTGTTAAAATAATTACCACTTATTGTGAATTTGAAACAAATGACAGCAAGGAATCATTGGTAATAAATTCTTGGTCGATTCTGCCAAAAAAATGGAGCCTATTTATTGTGACAGACGAAAACTGTGTATTTGTTTATAAAATTGGTTTAAATAATGCTGCCAAGCAGCAGATATTTTTACATAATCAGAATTAGGCATACATTCATCTCATATTCTATATAAAAACTGTGCATTTCAAACGAATAATCATTGCAAATCACAAAACATGGCTTTTGTTCATTCATTTGTTTGAAACATTATAAACTTTTTTTTTCTTACTCCATCCTACTGAAAGCTATTGCTAGATAGTAATTACACTGACTTAAGCTCTTATTTATAGTCAATTCGCAGATCTTACAAAAAAAGGTACATCTGAAAAGTTAGGATAAAATTAGTGTTTATTTTTTTGTTGATTAAAAAATTTTGGTTTAGCCAAATCAGAATTCTCGCACCGACTCGATATACCCGAAAGCCTTACGGGCAATAAAAAAAACTTCGAAATCTATTGAAAATCGGGTTGTAGACAGAATTTTGTCCACAAAAAGTGCTTTTTGCTACACTGTGCGTAGGGTGAAAACTGTGAAAGGCGTCAGGTTATACTGTTTGGCAGCATGTCGGCTACGCGTTTGTCCAGTGTGAACCAAAGCATTGCTCAACACGGTTCCTATCCTGACGCAAACGCGAACGCCCGCACGCATTTAGTTTTGCGTTCGATCATGCACGAACCTTAAGGGTGACTTTAATACTGGTTGATGTGGCAGGCCCTTAAAACTGTTTTTTTTATACGAGGCTCGAGGATGTTCTCAGCAGGAGCAGTCGGTGAGCCGTAGATCAATCGAAGGCGCATCCGCAGTCGAGCCGTGGATGCTCCATACATTATTTTTTCATACATTTATATGAAGAAAAAATTATAAACAATTTGGGTAATTCTGAAAATTTGGGAAATCTATGGTAATTTTATAAAGTACAGAAAATTTTGGTAATTTTTGAAATTTAGGAAATTTTTGGCCAGTTTAGAAATTAAAGAAATTTCTGATAATTTGATAAATTACCGAAAATTTATCAGCATTAAAATTATAATATTTTATCAATAACTCGTGGTATCTTATCACTTCGTGTGGATCCAATCATTTTAAATTAATGAAATGTCTTGTCCTCAAAGTTCGGGATGAGTGGTCAAGTATTGTTCATAAGCTTGGCTAGTCGTTCCGAATTTTCGGGACGACTAGTCCATCCCCTGTTCCAACTCCACCAATTTTTCGGGACGACTAGACACAGCCTTAAATTAATTGTGAACGCGATAGTGAGGTTGACACTCCTGAAAACTGCCCTAAATAGTAATTCATGTGGCAGGCGTGTAAAACTGTTTTTTTTTTTTAGGCGAGGAGGATGTTTTCAGCAGGCGTTGTCGATGAGAGGTAGACGAGCCGTCGGTTGAGCAGAAGGTGAGCCGAAGAAGAAGCTGAAGGTGAGTAGCATGCAAGCCGACTGCTCCTTCTGCAAACGCCACTCCAGGGTAAAAATGTTTACTAGCCCGCCCCATACGCTATTTTTCCGGCGTCGATACCAGAAATTACAGAAAATTTGGGTAATTTTTTAAAATTTGGAAATATATAGCAGTTTTGATAATTTTTGAAACTTGAGAATTTTCTGGTTACTTTATAAACTTCCGGAAATTTAAGACGTTCAAAAATTTGGAGACATTTTTGGGTAATTTATATTGATTTATCGGTAATTTATGGTATCTTATCATTTCGTGCTGGTGGAATCACTACTCACAATCAATCTTAAATTGAACGTCAACGCGACAGTGAGTTAACTACTTCTGAAAACTGTTGTAAAAAGCCTTTTTAAGGCAGTTGTGAAGAATTACTATATAATATGCCATTTTACGGAACGAAGGAAGGTGTCAAAAATAGACTTTATTATGCCTATACCGTACAAATTTATTTTGCGAAATGACTTACACCATTCAAAAAACTTGTTTTAGGACAAGATATTTTAACGCTGCTTCTAAGTTGAAAAAAGACTGTATAAAGGCGGTCGTTCTGTACATTGTCTGTTGCTGTTAACGCCACAAACATTTGAGGGTGTCTGACCTTCTACAAATTATTTATCAGTTGATTTTTTTATAATACCTACTTGCATGTCTTCCTGGACTAATTTTGCAAGGCTAATTTAAAAAAATAAAACTTTTTTCCATTTCGTTCATTTGAACGTTAAGAATTTTAGTTACATGTAAAAGTGCGTAAGGTAAAAGTATCTATCCTTATTTTACCTTATTTTTATCTTAATTTACCATGCCTTATTTTTATACACATGAAAAGCCTTATAAAAATGACTTATAAATTTCATTATTCGTAAAACTGTTTCATAAATAGGTCAGGTTTCATGATAGGTACTTTTACATTATTCAATACTCAATTTTCTATCAGTTGAAATTATCGCCATTTCAGTGTCGGAACTCATCTGCATTGCGTCGAAAAATTGAAGTAGTTTTCGGTCGCTTTGGATGTTCAAAAAAGTCTGTAGTAGATTACCTCCGCTGGATGCGTTTAAAGGGCTTTATTTTTCAAGAGGATTAGTATTTGGAGGTAAAAAAAAAAATAAAATTAATGGAAAGATGAATGCACAGAAGATCGGGAAAAGTATATAATAATATTCTTAATTGACTTGCAGTGCTGTAACTTTTTATGTTGTAGCAGTATAATAACACACTAAACTCAAATGTTTCGAATTTTTATCAAAACAAAAGATTAAATAGTTACACAAGGAAAGAACAAATTCCAAATTTGACTCCTTCGTATTTAGTGCGAAATGTATTGGAAATAAATCAAAGTATTGGGTAATGTCGCTTTGCGATACATGATGATGTGATTTTATAATATTTTATATCGAGCCTAATATAAGGCATTTAAAATTTACATAAGTAATTTTAAAATAACTTCAAAATTTTGTTCCCCCGCTATATTTATAGTCTTGAAAATATATTGCATAAATTAAGTGCTTTGTACCCTGGTCTAAATTAAAAACATCGATCAGTATTCCTAGACATTCCATAGTTATATTAAATTCAGGATTTTTAAATAATTATTTTTCATAATTTGAATTCTACGCTTAAAGCAGTTTCTTTACGTATATTTCGACAATAAAACGCTAGATTATCTAATTTTTCAACTCAAATTCTCTTTAATAAGTGTGAGCTGTGTCTCCCTAGATTCGTTCGTTGCTAATTAATTTTTTTTTACCATTCTAACCTTGATCAAATTCGGTATGAGAATTACAACTGACTATAATCTTGCATTACTTCTGTGTTGTGGAAATATGATAAAATCCTAAATATTTTTAACTCTGTATGGTAAAAGAGTAACGAAATTGTTGACGATCGCATTGATGAAGTTTGGTGCATTTTAATTAAATTAAAAGACGTGAATTCAACTAAATTCAAGGGAATTCATACAAAAGTAATAAAATTGAATAGGATTCAGTGGAATTTAATGAGCTTAAACATAATCGAATGGGTTTTTTCAAATATTTCAAAAGGTTTCTTCAAAATTTAAATATGTATTTCTTCAACAAATGCTTTAAACCTCATTTTTTAATATCAAGGAATCACTTCTTCAACAAATTCTTATAATAAATGAAAAGAACGTGAAAAGCCTATGGAAACTGTGGTAGGCAAAATGTTTTTATTGATATTGAAGGAGTTTCAACTGTCCAAAACACTTGATTACCCTGAAACAGAATGGCCGTCATTTAATTTCTCGAAAACGAAAAAAAGCATTTAGTTGCCTCAGAGATTCAAACGTAAATGTCACAAGCTATTTTTTTATGCCCCAAAAAAGTGTCATACATATAGAAAAATGACCAACAATATTTTTGATTAAAAAAAAATATTGGTGAAATTTAAAATAAATTAAAAGTTAACTTAACCATTCGATAGACGGTAAAAAATCGATCCGAAACATGGACGTCAGAATTTTTTTATAGCATAAGATAGCAGTTAAATACATTCGACATAGAACCTGTCCACACAAAATCCAAAATTTCATTCTCTCCATTCAGTCAAATATTTATCGAAATTACTTGAATATTTTGCCACGTACTACCAATTATCCAATGGTTCCTTTTTTACAAACGTATATAAATGTGGCCATAAGCTTCCATATTGTCGTTACCGAGATATGGAGTGTGGTACTTGGTATACTTTGGTGTGCAGAGAATTTTCCAATGAAATGTTATTGCTTCAAAATCAAAACAAATAAAATTTCTAAATAACGGATTCAAAAAGAAATTTAACAAACTTCACAACGGTGGAAGCCATTCCTCAAAAACATATGTTCTTTCTATAGTTCTTTCAAATTGAAAAATTAAATCCTGAATACACTCAACTCCTCATATAAGAACAGTTTCAGCCATGGCTTGAAGTGGCCTTGATGCTATAACGGGGAAATCGAAACGTGAAACGACCACGTGAACCATTTTTGTTGGATTTGGACGCATTTTAACAGCTTTTGCAAATAACGCGCTGAGAATACTGTCCTTAATACTCATTACTGCTCACGTTTTTGTGAAATGCGTATTAAAAGAAAACTTTAAATTTCTAGTTTATAAACCTGAATCGACATGATGGAGATTTTAGAATGTTTTGAGATAGTAATTAAAATCAATATATAATTGCAAAACTTGAGGAATCTGAATTCCGAATCTAACCCCTGTTTGAACCAATTTCATATTGTCTCATTTGTTTTTCATTTAATTCTAACAGATTCTGAATTCAGACTCCTCGAATTTGCAATATAATGATTTTAATTAATATTTCAGAATACCGTGGAACATCCATTCAGGGTTATAAATAAAAAATTTGAAGCTTTCTGTTAGTATGCAATTTATTAAAATCTGAAGATACGTATTTTGAAATATTCGGAATTAAAATATTTCATGTAAAAAAACTATAGAAAGGATATCTATTTTTGAGAAATGGTTACCACTGTCGTAAATTTGGCCAAACTTCCTTTTTAATTCGTTTATTACCATCTTTATTCAGTTCGGGTTTAACGCAATAACATTTTATTCAAAAATGGTCTGTACACCTAATTTCACCCACTATCCCCCGCCCCATATTTTGGTCATTTGTACTGAGCAGCGCGCTCATATGAATTGGATTACCCCAAATATATATTAGTTTTATATAGAAATTTAACTTTAGAAAAGGTGTTTTGTGTCCTGAAATGTCAGGATATCTAGAGAGACAGCTCTAACATAATACCCTTCATTTACAGACCACAATCTGTTCTCTAAATACCCAACGTGAAGCAGATTTCACTTATAATATGCTTCGCTTAGTTCCGCTTCGTGCGCGAATCAGATGAGAGTATTTGGTGGGTGTAGTTGAAACTAAGTGTAAAATGTGAACACACATGAACTCCTGCTGTTCGGACGTTGCAGGTATTGCGCGAAAGGAGATAATAATTATCATGGCTGGCCGGGCAATCTTTGAAGGTCGACCCGCGCCACTGCTTCCTTATTGTATCCGAGACGCGCACCTGCAGTATATTAAATACATGTTATGAAATCGTGATGTTTCAGAAACGCGAAATTCACAGATTAAGTATGCTATCTACTTTTGCCGACAAATATGCTCTAACATACATAATGACTGTTGTAAACACATTTATTATTTAAAAAGTACGTAAGTCCAACAGTCCATAACACCAGTTACAGCGTACAAAGTAATCTTAAAAACTAAATAATCGCAATTTGAACATTATACATCTAGTCGTGGCCACCAACAATGTTTCAATCATAACTTAGAAAGAATGTTAAGAATTTTAGGAATTGGAGTGTAAGATATAATCATGAGTTACTTTTACAAATTCGGAAAGAGAAGCGAAGAACAAAATTGATACGATCATACAACCTAAATTGTGGAGAGCGACCCGTGTGGAAAAATTTCGTGGCAGTCTTGAATCATGCTAAAGCTAGTACAGTTTTTCTCAAGCCTGTCTATTCACGCAATACTAGCCTGGCGCTACACTGGTGCTGTCTAGTTTTGCTACGTGTTTGATTTAAACCTTTCTGCTGTCTAGTCCCAGTCTTGGCGCTATCTAGGAGTTCGTTACGATTTTAAATATATAAGGATTGTCCATATTTTAGCTAGCTTCTAGATAGATTCATGGTTTGGACTTGAACAAAAATTACAGTGGTGAATTCAGAAAATAATCATTTTTGAATCAAAGATTTAGGAAATTACAATATACAATTGCACAAATGCTCAAGCAATAATTAACGGTATACCATTACATATTTAAGATAGTAAGCAATAATTTTTGAAGGTTTAAAAACATTTTCTTTAAATTGAATTACATAGAAAAGTTATAGTAAAGTTATAATAAATTTATTTTGAATTTATAATAATTTTAATATTTATGATGCTATGCAAAATGTTGATGATATTCCAGAAAATCAAATATTATTATAAATGATTTATATGATTTATTTTAGTTATTTATTTATTGCGTAAATGATAATTAAGCCTAACGTATTAATTATTTGAAATCATAAACAATCATTATTTCGTAGCTTAATCCCAAGTAAAATCATACAAACTTAATTTTTCTCAATGATTTATTCACACAACAAGCACTTTTAATGTTTAGAAAATTGTTCATGTTTTATTGAAATAAATATTAGGATGCAATGAATTGGAATTCATATTCAACAAAAATGAACAAAAATTTAACTTTTAGATGGTCGAGCTGTTAAGGCGACGGGACAAAGTTACAAGAATATAATAGGAAATTACATCAGAAGTTCGATACCCGGCGTATATACAAGAGATTTGCGGAAACTCATTTCTTCATTTTTTTCTGTACAAAAACTTTTTTTATATTTTTAATTAACTGCAAAATCTATATATTGGACTTTTATGGCATAACAAATAATTATATGATTTAATTATTAATTAATTTTTATCAAAATAGCCGATCTGTCTAGAAACTAGTCGATCCGAGCGTTACATCCCAGTCTATCCACTGGACAGTCAGTCTGTGGCGCGCCAGTGTCGACTCAAGGCGGACTAGGCAGAAACGGTACAGCGCCACGAAATTTTTCCACATGGGGATAACTCATTTTTTTTTAAATGTAGAAAACTGTATCGAGTTAAATAATTCGGAGCATTGAAGGGGAGCATTTCTAGCAACATTCGACATTCATATGGACCGCGAGAAACTTGAAATAAAAACAATATATTCGAGAACGAACGCCTGTCTGTCAAGGACCATACCCCAAAACGATTTCAAACAGATACGTAAACTGCAACACGACATATATACACTTTATGTTCCCTCCATGCTGTATATTTATCCCTTAAAGGACACTTGGACCCCATGGGTTTCCCGGTTTTTTCCGGTTGTCTACCTTTTTTTAAAGTATTTTTTCGAATAGTTAAATGATCACTGAGTCTTTGGAAATATTTTTTCCTATTTTTTATTGTTTCAACATCACTCATGATTTTTGTTCAGCAAAAAATATCTGGATGTGTATTTGAAGGTGTATCCTTTAAGGGTTATAAAAACTATTTTGACAACTTTCAATCATTTGGATAATTTTGCTGTGCTCGGTATCCAAATCACGGATGCAAATTCAAGCTTGGCTCTAACAATCAACTGAAATAGTAATATAATGGCGCTGTGGTTTTAAAATTTTTGCACGTGCAGATAAGGAATCCTAAAGTTTCACTAGCGGAAGTATTAGCATATCAACGTTGCATTATTTTGTTGAGAATGATAACACTCTATAACTTACATGATTGATAAGAAGCAAGAAGCCAATACATAGTTTGTTTCATTTTTCTAGACTAACTTGTGGAATTTCACAGGTATTGAGGCTACAAACAGGATAATATAATTTAATATTGTCAGCGTAGATTAAGTAGTTACAAAGTAAGCCATGCAAAACCTAATTTACAAATATAATGAACAATAAAAGGCCTAGATTTGAAGCTAGGGGTACTCCCGATGTAGTCAGACATATAGGATCTCAATCAATTTTTTACAGAGAGTGACAAATTGAGGTTGCAAATTTAATAAAATAAAATATGATGATCAACTCTATCATAATTATGCTTTTGCGAAATCAATATAAACGATATCAAGCTGATCATAAATATCAAGAAGGACATGACTATGTTGAGCGAGTATCAAAAGATTTATAGCAACTGATCTGCGTGGTAAAAACCATGTTGATTGCCAGACAAATTATTATGTATCGAATTGAAGATAATTCTATAAATGTTCATATCGTACAACACTAGTTTACAGCCATTTTGTCCACCATATCTCACTATGATTTTTCCATGTACTTTGGCCCACTAAACACAAAAATTACACTTAAATTTTTTTTTATGGAAGCGTTTTCGAGATATCAATGTACAACATTTTTTTCCCCAGTTGTCAGAGTTGTTCCAGCGCTTTTTCGTATATCTCGAGTTCTATTTGACCGATTTTCCTAAGCGAGTACTCAAATTGAAGGCAACTAAATCCTCTACAGCTTTCTATGTGTGTGGGTGATTTTCATATTTAGTGGGCTGAAATACATTAAAAAATTATATTAAGATGTGGCGGGCAGAAAAATTGGTAATTTTGTAAACTAGTGTAATTCCAGAAAATTGATCGATAATTGAAATAGGTCTGTAATTTTTTACATCAGACGCCTCTCCACCTTTTAGAATTAGGGCATATCTTTCAGCTTCCTAAACATTTGGAAAAGTTCCAGATTTGAGCACAAAGTAAAAAATTATTATAAGCGGTGGGACAAGAACATCAAAGGAAGTCTTAATAAGTGAAGAACGAGCAAAGTTTAATTCTGCAGTGTGTTTAACTGAAATTTTTTTTATAGCCATGGAAACATCATTTTCATAGGTCAATGGAGATTCGCCTATCAATATATGTTTAGTACTTGAGCATATATTGGTGAAGGTAGTATTAGAGTTTTTTGTTTTGGTATTTTTGTTTATATTTAATCTTTAAGTCAATAATAATAATTATGTATAATATTAATGACGATTTAAAATGATGTGCATTTCATTTCAAGTAAATACATAAGTGAGCTTATTTTTAATTTAAATAAAAAATCAAATATATAGACGTTTATTCCAACATTCATACATATAGTTAAAGTTCAAAATGAAATTGTAAGAAAATCAGTAAAAAAATTGAAAACATATTTTTTTGTGTTACTCTTTAAATTTGAATTAGTAATATAAATCTACTACTTAGAATACTACTCAGTCATTTTCCATGTCAACAATCACTAAAAGTAGCGACACGTAATATGTGGACGTTCCCTATATCATAATTTTATTATGTCACACAGGCCTGTTAAATACATCAATAGCTTTGTCTGCTTAAGAATCATTTCAGAGCTATGATTGTATTAAAATTACAAATTTTTATTTTTCAAGGTCCGTAACATCTCAAAATAATTTCATTCAGATGTAGGTTTTCAGGTTTGCTCTGAATATGGAGAATGACACTTTAAGGCGCCCCGGCGGGTCCAATTAGGATATTATATAATATTATATTATATAAGAATCAAGAAAAGTAAAAAAATTTGCTTTATAGGATGCTTAAATGTTATCGACTTTCCAAGCTTAATTGGGAATGTTTTTGGTTTAAATTATATGATAACAATCACAGTTCTGAATTGTTCTCAAATGTGTTCGAAATGTTTGAAGGGTCCCGAGGCATAAGTGCCGAATTTCGGAAATGCGTTTCATTAGCTTAAAGTAATTGTTTCAACCCAACTAATATCTATGTAGAAGATTATGGTCCAGTGCGATATAGAATTGGATCAAAACAAATGTTTGGTATCTTTTTTATAAAGTGATTATATGTATATTTTTGCCTGTTTTTTTCACTATCCAATGGATATAAGTAATAGTTTGAATGTACGCGTCGAACCATTCACAAAGGTTTTTCTAAGGGTTGGTTGTTTTTTCAGGATGCAGCTTTTTCTCTGTCAGGTCCGCCTTTTTTTTTAGGTGCGCCATTCTCTGAGAAGCGTTTTTTTCTGCAGATGTTTAATTCGCTTAAAGCGCTGCTTTCACGATTCGATAAAATTAAGTAATAGCTCGGAAGAAATTTCTTGTTTTTTCATTTTAATTAAAAAACAAGAAAGTTAGTCAACTCTATTTGATCGCAATATAAAAGGGGATAATTATATAGGTATATATAATTATATAGGTATATAATTGAATGCATGTATTTTCACGATATTGGGAAAATTAAAACGATAAAAAAGGCAAAACTCTAATAGGGGACCTAAGAAGATGAACCTAGGCTAGTGTACGTAATCAGTTTTGAAAATCATTCTTTGCTAAATCACCCTATCATATATTTAAGTATGTTTAGTAGTTTCATATCTCTTATTGTTATTAAACAGAAAGTATAAATAAATCAGAATTTGGACGCTGTAACCTTGGTAAGGTATCTGGCATTTCCTAATGCTCGGCCAAGAAGAAAGATACGGAGCTTGAAGATTGTAAAGTGGGATAGGATTCGAGTTGTAATACTACCGCTCTGCCTTGGCGCGCTTTTAGATCGGTGCACAGCAATTTGTATCTGCCTAGGATCAAAGATAAAAGATTGGACGAGAACATTAATTTCTTTGTTATGATGCCAGATTAGGTCCCGCAAAAAGACATACGGTACCGTGTACACAGCTACCGTTTTTCGCCTTGAACACCTTGAAAGGTTTAAGGGGAATTAATTCAATAAATTCTTTATGTCACTTTTTCCTTTCAAGCGCTCCTCATTCTTACTCGGAATATCTGCTCTATATGCATAATATTGTTATCATTAAATTAGCTATAAACTAAAGCTTTGTAAAATAGGTTGAAAAATAATCGCGTCTTACCAAAAACTACCGTTCCTACTTGAGCTTCAATAATTGGTTAAATTTAAAAGGTCAGCTTCCTACTGGATGTTGTTTTTAGTAGAAAAAGCGTTGTTGAGTAAGTCTATTTCGTTTAAGAATTTTCTCTATAAAAACAAAATTAGGTTATAGTAACTGTTAAAATGCTTGACTTTTTTCAATATCATCGCTTCACTCGCTTGCTAATTTTAGACAAGGAGGCTCAATAATAAACAAAAGAGTATTCAATAATTTCGTTGACAAGATTTTTTCAATATCGAGTGATAAAGTGATTTGGGACCATTCACAAAATACGTGATACATTTTTTACGAACTTTCAATACCCCCCCCTCCCCCACCCGTCCCGTTACGGGATGCTTTTTCCATTGTTCTTAACATGGAGAATGATACTTTAATAGACTCCCACCGTCCCCTGAGCGTATCACGTATTTTGTGAATGACCTCTTTGATAAATTCGTGTCTTAACGTGCATCGATAAAAAAGAGTCAGCGTCCTACTGGATGACTTCAAGTAGAAAAAGCGTGATTGTGTAAGCCTATTTCGGTCAAGAAATATCTTTATGGAAGTAAGATCATACTATTATCGAAATTTACAAAATATTATTTAAGGATCAATAAAGAAATCACATCATATACCTAATTACAAAGTAAGAGTAGATTTATCGAGGGTAACGTGTCAAAAATCGCTTATTCGCAGTCACCACAATTATTTAGCAATAAACAACCTGAGATAAAATTATACACTGTAAACACCACGTTTCGAAGAAGATTCTCGGCTCTAAGACCCATTTTTGGAAGTACAATATTTCGCAGGAGCGGCACTGCAACTAGAGGATAATTACGATAATTGTTAAACAGCGCGAGTTTTGTGCCAGTAAATCATTATGACGTTGTCTTAACTAGACACTGACGAGATCTCAAAGATCGTTCGACTTACGGTAGCGTGAATTCACAAAGGTAGACGTGTATGCAATATGCATGTACAGGGTACCTCTTAATTTTGGTATTAAAGACTCGTAAACCTTTTTACGAACAGCGATTAGCTTTTTCATATCGTATAACCATTTGAGGTATTTTCAAACCTTGAGCTGTGCAGGAGTTAGGATCGATTAAATAAGCGTGGGATAATGAGAAGCGTGTAAGTATTGCATAACTTTGGATTCATTGAGAGCTCCTCTTGGCTCTTGCATTTTATCGTCTATAAATTCTGATTCGAAAAAACATTGTATAAGCTGACTATTGAATTCCGCCTTAATTTCACCTGAAAAATTCCCATCGAGCGCTACCAGGTTCACGAGATAGACTAAATTCCAGTCGTTACCAAAAAAAAGTATATACGTTATTATAAAAGTTATGAGAATTTTTGTTTAATGTGTAATTAATTTGTTTCCTTAAAATATTGTAATCTCGATTTTTATAATCCCAGACAGGAGAATTATATATAGCTTATATATAGTCGGAAAAAATTATGTACACATTTTATCACTACGTATAACTTTTCCACCTGGGATGTTGGAAATTTATAAATTCCTACTGACGTGATTTATAAGTTTTCATTGATAACTGCAACGGTCGGAATTTCGCTTCTAAAGATATCACTGTTAAAAATGTTTGTGATTGGACAGCACATTAGGGTACAAATTGTAATGTAAAATTCCAAGCACCGTATTGCAAAGTAAAATTGCAAAAAATTCTTTCGTCCACGAAATGTGCAATTATTTTTGAAATGAAAAATTATTCCGAGACAGTTTAAAAACACGAAATTATCCCAGTTTCGTTTAAAGTTTATTCAAAAAGCTTAATTTCTGTAGCAGTGAATCTTTCAACTGAAATCAATGTAAACTTTATCTTCTAGTTTTTTTTCTGTAAGGCAAACGCAACTGTAATAGCGAGCTTAGTCCCGGTAATCATGACTCAAATTTTCTTGCTTTTTATTTAATTTTAATGCATTTAATTTTCATTTGCTACTATAAAGTGCTAAGAATAAATAAGTTTGTATCATTAAATGTTGCTTTCAACATATTTTCAACAATATATTCAAATTATGGCCAAGATTCACGATTATTGGGGCCATAACGATAACTGAAACATTTAGCTTAGTAAACATTTTACAAAGTTACTCTAAAAAATGTTGAAAAATTCTAAGACATCTCATCTTT
>CAKNWT010295322.1:0-24005 GCA_932066315.1 Andricus coriarius | reverse complement strand
TGGGCACTTCTTGATAGACGCGATTCTTTAGATAACCCCACAAATAGAAATCCGGCGCCGTAAGATCTGGCGATCTGGCAGGCCAATTTACTGGACCTCCTCTACCGATCCATCGTCCATTGAATTCGCGATTGAGTACTTCCCTCGCGATTGCCGCATAATGTGCTGGACAACCGTCATGTTGAAACCACATGTTGTGTCGCACTTCCAAGCTTAGGTCTTCCAGCAATATTGGAAGTTGATTTTCTAAAAAGTTACGATATTTTTCACCGTTCAAATTTCCATCAATAAAATACGGACCGATAAGTTGATCTCCAATTATTCCACACCAAACGTTCACGGACCATGGACGCTGATGCTCAACTTCACGCAACCAATGTGGATTTTCTACACTCCAATAATGCATGTTGTGCCGATTAACGTTACCATGGTTTGTGAAAGACGACTCGTCTGTGAAGAGTACTAGATAAAAGAAATTCGGGTTTCCTTGTATCTGCTGAACCGCCCATTGACAAAATGTCACTCGGTTCTCAAAATCATTGCCATGAAGTTCTTGATGCAGTGAAATATGATACGGATGATAATTATTACGTTTTAATACCTTCCAAACACTGGATAGAGACATTCCGGAATCGCGGCTTAGTTGTCGAGTACTAACATGAGGGTCATGAGTGACTGCAGCTAAAATTGCAATTTCATTATCAACTCCAGTGACTGTTACTTGACGCTTCCTTTTTTTCGGTTGTACACTTCCGTCAGTGATGAAGTTTCGGACAACCCGGTAAAAAGAAGCGCGTGAAGGAACACTTTCTGGAAAGCGTTGAGCATAAAGCGTGAGAGCATCATTGATATTCCTGCCACTTTCTCCATAAATGAGAATCATTTCAATCTTCTGTTGCTGAGATAGAATTTCCACTGTAAAAGTAATGAAGTAAGGTAATGAGGAAATACAACGACACCCAAACCAACTCAAACGAACGTGACCAACAACAATAACCCAAACGAAAGCAACCAACACACCCAAATCAAATGAACACAATCAACCTTCCTAATGAATAAACGTTAAGCACGGACAGACGCGGTTATCGCTTGGCCGGAATGACGTCGAGGATTGTAGACAGTGGAGACTCGATGATATGTAATGTCTACATCCAAAATCGACTGTCGTCAACCAACTGCATTCAGGAATGGTTTTCGACAGTTTTATCACATTTACTGTCCCGTTGCCAAAAGTTCAAGCACCCCGATGAATGGTGAGAGGCAAGGGGACTCACCGAAATTAAGCACCCCGAAGGGAATAGACAACTACTACGTCCGCGTCGTTATTCCTGGGTAGAGCTAAAAGTAATGTCAACAATTTCATTTTTCGCAATTGCAGCGCCATCTATCGCGAATCGAAACAAATTTTCCGAATAAAACTTACGTATTTCGTAAAGGAGAATCTGAATCTGTGATACAAAATTGGGGTTGCCATTTGAAATTACAAAGTTACCCCCACCCCTGCCTCCTGTGGGGGTGGGGGTGGGGTAAATTTTAACAAATCTTTTTTCCCCCTCGAAAATAAAAAGTTTTTATTCCAGACATTTTTTCCGTAGGATGCGTATTTTTTGAGATATTTCGTTGTCTCAAGTTAAAAAAAACACCCTGTATACTTAGTATAGAGTGCGCTTGATACGTATTTTCTGTCTGCCGCCGCGAGTTGTCAAGTTTCTTTTAGGACACATCGATATTAGATTTAGATTCTTCACACTGTACAGGTACTTCTGTTTAAAAAAAAGAGTTCCTGCAAAATGGATTAATTCTTAATTTTAATACTTTTTGCATGATAATGCAAGGCTTTTTGTACATACAGTCAAAGCTAACAATAAGGCCGCTACGAATCAGGTCGCTTCCCCTCATTCTTGCTCGAGCTCGTCGAGACGCTTCCCTCACTCTCACGCTGAGTTCGAAATTCCAGTCAGCCGCTACCAATAGTGCCGCCGTAGAAATCGCAATTTTTATGGTCTTTAGTAGAGTTTTTTTATATAATCCAATTATAATATCGAAAAATATTATAAAATATGAAAATATCACAATTAATATTCGATATATTTGAATAATATAAAAAAACTTCTAAAAAACATAAAAATTGCGATTTCTACGGCGGCACTATTGGTAGTGGCTGATTGCAATTTCGAAGTCAGCGTGAGAGTGGGGGAAGCGTCTCGGCGAGCTCGAGCAAGGATGGGGGGAAGCGGCCTTATTCGTAGCGGTCTTATTGATACCTTCGACAGTATTTCGATATAATTTGACCCCAGGAGCTCAAAAATACCATTCTTAAAGTGTGTAATTTTTTTCTGTTCCCCATATCTCGAAACGTAAAAGAGCTATGATTATGACATTTGGACGAATCGATCGACATATTGTTAAAACTGTTATGACCTACCAGTACCGATTTATGAAGTTTCAAAAAAATGTTTTATTCTGTTTATATGAGAAAAAATTATTTGATATTCAAAATACATCAAAACTATATGTAGTGAATTTGTTCACGTGTTCAAGATGCAGCGATCGACCTATTATTGAACCATCTATGACCCCCAAGTGCCGATTTATGAAGTAAAAAAAAAGGTTTTATCTGTTTATATGAGAAAAACTTTTTTGATATTCAAATTACAACAATACTATATTAAGTGCAATTTTCGCATCTTCGAGACGCATCGATTGACCTATTGTTGAACCTTTTATGACCCACCAGTACCGACGTACAAAGTTTCAAAAAAACTTGTATATTCTGTTTATATGAGAAAAACTTTGTCTCGTATTAAGAATACAACAGTACTGTATGACATGTTTGTTCGCGTCTTGGAGGCACATTAATTAATCTATTGACGCACTTTCGCTGACCATTCTTGATTAATCAATAGCGACTTAGAAAGTTAAAAAAATTACATTGTTTCTATGAAGAAAACTTTTGTTTTAATTTGGAATACAACACTACCATAATTTAAAAATTATTAATTGTAACCAAACAAATCGATTGACATTTTCATGGGTTCTTTAATTTTCTAAAAATATGATTTTCGGTAAGACAGAAACATAAGCTTGAAAAATATTGAAAGTATTCATCTTTTTTTATTTTGTTAGATAAAATCCTCCATCTATGGACAAGCAAATTTATTTGATATCCATGAGGAAGCAAAATGCTCATAAAATGAGCACAAATAAATACACCCATAGTAAATGCAGCCATAGTACTTCGCAGCGGTATTTTACATTTTTTACGAGAACTTAAAGCAATGTGCACTTCGCAAAAAAGTAACTTATTATTATTGTGTTGACTATTGGTAGATTATATGAACTGGCTTTAATGTATCCAGGCATACTAATGCTCTAGAAAATAAATCATTTCAGAAAAAAAGTGAATGATTAATTATTTTTATTGTTTTTATTAAACGGTCACATATATTTTCTTGAGGTTTGAAAGCGCATGAAGTCACACCACGTGTTTCGAGCTATTGGGGCGCCACAGGTTCGTTTAAAAAACCGAAATTTCCACTCGATGTTTTGTCACTTTTTAATGATTACAAATTATTGAATGCACAAATTAAGTTTCAATTTCACATTTATATGAATGAAACTATGAATCTAAAAGGTAATCAAAAAAAATAAAAGGTGGCCCTTTTGAGAAAATGAACTTTTTAGTTCTTTCGAAAAATGTACGCCATTTTAGTATATTTATTATTTTTGTTTTTTAAGTTTCTCTAAAGAATATGAAAGAGTTTAAAAGAGTCTTCAAGCTGACGCAAATATAATTATATATTCGCCGTTATATTTTGTTCTATTTTTATAAACCGTTTTTCAATTTGAAGTTACGTCAATGTGTCGAGTCGAATTATTTTGCACACTACTATTTTAGATGTTTCAGACTCGCAATGAACGGGAATGAATACAAGAAAGGGGGTGCCTATCCGTTCGACGGGCAAGCGGGAAGAGAAAGAGGAAAGTACGGGGTTGGTCGATATAAGCAATGACTGGAAACGACCACGGCACGCCAGCCAAACGAAGAACCTAACCACCTAGTTTTATTTCACATCAACTAAAAAAAAACTTCTGACATTTACCCATTGACCCTCCTTTATCTCCCGGAACTGATTTCGATTTCAGACAAAATTCTAGTCGAGCTAAGAAAAAAGGAAACTGAAGATTTGTGAACATAACCTAACCCGCATCGAATCGATAGAAAATCTATGGCGACGGTTTTCTGCGACGCTCGATTTCGTATCGCTCCACGTTTTCCCGGGGCAAAGCAATTTTACAATTTTACGGGTTAGTTGAAAAACGAGGTAAATGTTAAAAAAAAATCACTCTAAAATTAAATAAGATACTAATCTTTCTTTTGCGCCTTTTAAAACTAAAAATGTTGAAAAATGTTAAATAGATTAGAAAAGGCATTATAAATTTCTGCCGTCGAGATGAATCAGATTAGAGAAAGAATTGTTAATCTATGGTAATTTATGATAATTTTATTGAAAGAAAAAAACGCAAGGCGGAAGACTGTGATACACTTCATACCTTGCGATTTATTTTATGATTTTGTATAGAAAATTTAATAAGTGACTTGTATTTTCAAAACGTTACATTTTTGCTTAATAAGTGACTTGAATTTTTAAACCGTTAGATTTTTGCATGTATGCTTAAAAATATTTGGTGCGTTAAGAACTACTACAAAATGTAATATTAATCATTAAGAATTTAAAGAAAATTATTATGAATTTTGGATAAACCGGAAAATAGTGGAATCGCTTTTAATTTGAAAATTCCTTAATTTTTCAAATAAAACGCGCAATGAAGGAACTTTTTGCTTATTCTTAATTTATCGGAGACATTTCGTTTGCAGGGAAATAAACAAAATCATTATATACGAAATGCTTTGAGTAAACATCTCCCGCCTGCTTCCATCACGAAACTTATTCGACACACAAAGCTTCAAAAAATCTATTACAGTGGGGCTTCTAAATATAACTGTTACGGGGCTGTAGGGGAAGGAATTTCTGAGAAGTGTGGTACCCCCACTCTCTAAAGAAAAGCTCGCAAAAATACACAAAAATACACTAAAAACGAAACTAGTTATTGCTCAAAAAGCTGGTATGGATCGATAAATGAAAAACAATGCACTTTTAATAATTTTTTTTATCGCCGCGTTACCAAAAGGAGAAAGTCATTAACAATCAAACTTCACCGAACGCTCTTATTGAGAAGCCTTGAAATGAATCCGGTGGCATTAAAAACAAGCACGGTAGTGGGGGTACTGCTTGATCACGGATTAGGGGAAGCGCTCTTAATGAGAACCCTCTTACTGAGAAGCCTGACTGTATTATCTGATGCAAGGGACAATTTTTAAGGTGAAGAATAGAGATGAGCCACTTTTTTTCGAAATTACACCAAGTTTAAATCAATTTCCTTCCGAGATTTTTTTTCCACTCAACTCCCGATATAAACACCCTCAGTTTACGCTGTTCCTAGAACTTGCGGCCTCGGAATTTGGAGATGCGGAGAGCGCGGGATCGAAAGAGAGGCGCTGCTCAGGCAAGCGTGCCCTGCCTGTTTACGTTTGGATTCCCCTGGGATATGCTGAAGGCCAATGCCAACCATGCCCGAAACCGTGCTTATCTCGGGGGTTGAGTTTATACAGTATTCTTTTTGAGTAAGACCGCATCGGGGGAGTAACCACTCTAGCTCCGCGTTTCCCTCCGTCGAGTTTTGTTTCGCCCCTTCTTATTAGTACCACCAAAAACAACGGAAAACTGGTAAACTCGCAGCAAGTGTAAAACAGCCAAAAGTTCTTTTCTCTCGGTTTCTCTTGTAAAAAATGGAGGTAAGTTTTTCACGGAATTTCATATAATTCATGAAATCTTTGAATAAATTATGTTTTGATCCCCATGAACGCTAAAACTGCTTTTTATTCCAATATTGTTGTATGATTTAATGTACAGCCAGAATTCCCCCTTGTTTTTTGTCATGAATAACACAGAAAACTTATTTAATATTGGTTAAAAACAATTTTAAGAATAATTCATTGGTGCGTAGGTTAATCTATATTTATAATTGGAATTATTCACGTGAATTTGATGCTCGCGGCAGAGCAGCGATTTCTGTGTTTCGAGCGGTATTACTCAGAAGGAGTGATATTCCATATCTCACGCGGAACGGGAAGGTTTGCTGGAGGGGGAAGCATTCGAGCGAGATGTAGGGGCATGGAACTACTCGGAGTGGGCGTACTCGGAAGGAGTATTGTACATAAAACCTAGAAATATTGGTATTTTTGTTAGTATTGTACAATCTCAAATTTGACAATCTCCAAATGAGAAGCAATAAAAATGGAAAATTTTGAAATTGTAATCATTTCTAATTTAAAATTGACAAAGCTTTCAAACGCATATAATTTTTTTCAGTCCTTCAAAATGGAAGAATTTCAAATTCTGGAAAATAACATTCGATAGATTTACATTAAAAATTGGAAATTATTCAACTATTAAGGCATTTTATCTGACATTGTACTACTTTGAACGATTTACATTTACATACACTGTAAAAAAAGGTTGCGGAATTTTAGTACGCTAGACGTATGTAAAAAGTGGACTCACGCGCAGCAACGTGAAATTGCTATAGAAATGTTGAAAATTACACACGAAAGTGTAAACTTCTCACCTAGACGGAAATTCAACTCACGTAAAATTGACAACAGAAAGTGGAACATTTCACTAAAATATCAACCTAACCTTAAATACTTAAATCATTTAGACCTCATCTTTGATTTAGATCATATTGAAAATATATTTATAATTACGCAAACGTATATCGCACGAAATTCTTATTATATTATAAGTGTAAATAAGTCACTTGCATTGATTCTTTCGCCAAAAGTGAGCAATAAAGTTTGCAAATTAAAATGCACGCTTCGCTCATGACGCGCGAACAAAAGAGCGAAAAAGAAAGCTCTGTCGCGAAAATTACGCAAGTGTCGAATATTGAACGAACGAATCTAAAATGACTACAAAGTGGAGAAATTTGCATTAGAAAATTGAAATTTATGCGCAGCCGGTAATTTTACCGGCTGCGTAGTGATTTTCAACACGCCGCACAGTGATAAATATGGGAAAGAATTCGAGCCACGCAACGATTTTAATCAAATAATGAAAAAAATTGTATTCTTCTCCAAAAATGTTATATTTAATATTTCCGGTGAGAGCATTTTGATAACTACTTTCAGAATCTGACGTCCAAAAGGTTATATCTCTCGAATTAACGAAGTTGATCTTCAAATGACCTTGATTCTGACGTGTAGCGGTCATAGGGGTCACGGATTCGTAATCAGTGTACCTGAAAACGTATATTCTTCTTAGTTCCACTCGCGAAAATATTTTGTAGTCCTGCGTTATTTTCGAACAATTTCCACTGATGTTGAGGCAAGTCGTTTCATGGTTCATTTAAAAAAATATATGGGTAGTTATCAAAATTCTCTCGCCGGAAATATCAAATATAACATTTCTGGAGAAGAATACATTTTTTTTTATTATTTGATTAAAATCATCGCGTGGCTCGAATGGTTTCCCATATTTATCACTGTGCGCCGTATGAATTCATACACAGTCATACAATTGAGCCTATGAGCGACGTCATTCTACAAAACATGTGGAAATTTGCTTTCTAGCATTTAATTTTAATGTGTCTAAAGTGACATTTTCGATGTGTAAATATACACTTTGAAGTGCAATTGTAAAACGTATTCCTTACAGTGTAAAATTTATTTGTACGGTTTATAAAATAAAAATGTACCATTTATGAAGGCTTCATTAAAAAATTTAATTCTCAGTTAAAAAATTAAAAATAATAAATTATAATTGATGTAACTCGTTGCCTACTTTAAATGAGCATTCAAAACTGTACCTTTTTAAATTTGTAACACTTCAAATTGCACATTTAACTTAAACATGCACTTTTTTAAATTCAAACTTTAAAAATTGAACATGGTTAAATAAAATAATTTTTTTTTTTTGTAATTAATACAATGAAACGATTTTTGAATAAGGCTTTTAAAACTGAATAACGTGAAATTAAACATTTCAAACAATTTAAAGTATTTAACCTTTTTAAGCATTTTAACCATTTAAAGAATTTCAAAAACATTTTTTTAAAATTGCAAATAGAAAATGAACTATCCTTTCTTGGAAACTATATAAAAACGGAACTTTCATATACGCGTAAACTGTTTAAAAACTAATTAAAATCAAATTTGACTGACCTTCCACCTCAATGCGCATTTTTTTGAGAACTCCTGGAAAACAATGTTTTCTTCGGGGTGTTTTTTCTTGTGCTCTTGACGACATGTTTGAACGAAAAACGCATAGGCGGTCATCCGTCCCCTCGGTTTCGTTGCCTTTCCTCTGGGCATTTTGTCTTGTTGCAAACTCTGCGCGTTATTTTGTTGAAGGTTATTCTGTTGCTGCGTTAGCTGTTGTAATTGATGCTGAAATAAAGAAGAAAAACACATTAAAAATCTAGCAAAACAAAGCAATTTTCATTAAATTATTGAAAAAGATTCCGTATCTACAACTAGAGACTTTTAAGTGTAATAATTATCTGCTAATTACAAGTGTCTAAATTTCAATATTTTTACTTTATTCAGTTTGCTATCTGAACATAATTCTTATCTTTTAGAATAAAATAAAATTTTCTATGGATTATCGGTCTTCAGAGTCAAATTCTAACTTAAAATGCATGCTATCAAAATTATAATATACATCACCAGGTATTTTTCCTATAATTTCAAATATTTTTTTCTAATAATTCACTCGAGAAATTAAAAATGTTCGACTATATATTGAATAAACTTCAGCTCGGGTATAGAGAATTATATAAAAAAGTGATCAAGATTTCTCAAATTAGAGCAAAAGTGAAGATAACAAAATTAGATGAAACTACTCCTATAATTGGTCTTTGGCTGAAGAGTGAACAGTGAAGGTAGTGAAGTTTCAATTTTATAAGCGAATCTCGAGACTTCGTAGGAGCCTTTCAAGTGTAAGCAAAAATAACGCTTCTAATGCACAAATACGCCGCGCTGCACGTGCACTGCACTGTGCAGATACTCCATCATCGAAGAATGCGTGGGAATATATTACAAATCTCAATTTAACCAGAATCCAACCATTTTTCAAATATTTCTTTTCTCAGATACTTTTTTAAATATCAACCAAATTTTCCAAATATATTAAAATAATATTTATTCATGCATTTTAATTCTCTAAAAAAAAATTATCACCCCAACGTGACCAAATTTTTATTAAAAATTTCTGATATTTACTTTTGTCGATGTTCCGGAAGTTAGAACCGCACTTACGAAATTTCGAAACAAAAAAATATTTTTTACCTGAAACTGGTAACAATCGAAAGGTTGTGCTGGATCATGCTCAGCAAAAGAAACCTTGCACTTTTTTCTCTTTTGAAATGTTATTTGTAAAATTGTCTTGCAAAATTGAGGAGTTCTATCTTTTCAGAGTTTTTTCTGGAAATGTCTAACGAACTTTCACATGGAAAAAGTGTGACCCAGCACAACTGGTTTGCAATTTTTCTGCCAAACTGTTTAAATTTTGGAAAAAACTTTGCAGCTAAAATCAGCACATCCTTTAATTTTTAGTACGCTTTTGTATTCTATAATGAACGCTTAAAATTCCAATAAAAATTATAAACGCTTCAATCCACTTTTGAGTTATTATGGCTTTAAACTTGAAATTGCACAATTTTGAATGACGTATTGCAGTTGTCCTGATTGGGAACATTTTTTAACATTAGAAATTTGTTGTTTAACTATTAAGGCTACACAATTTAAAATAAACTTTGAGAAGTGTCAAGGAATCAATTCAAAACTGTTCAATATAAACGATATATTTGTTTAATTTTCGCATTTATAAAGTTTCAATTTAAAGTTACTCTAAGGCTGCACAATTTAAAATTATGCAATTCACACAATATATTTTGGAATTTTCCTATTTATAAAGTTTGAACTTAAAGTTATTCTATTTCGAATGTTTTAAAACTGATCAATTATTACGGCTTTCAATTTAAAATTCAAGAATTACAGTTTTAAATACGGTAATTTAAAGCAATATAACATTAAAAATATTTTAAGGGTTTCATTCTAAAATTGTTCAATATCAAAGCATTTAAATTTGATTAAAATATTCCATTTTTTTCCCGTCAATGGAAAATTATGTATCAACTCTGAGGCTGTGTAAATTGAGGTTTGGGTCGCTTTGTTGGTGAGCGTTGTGTGAAGTTTTAATGAAAAATTTTTGAATTATTTTTGTATTGAATTTAATAAAATTAGCATAGTTACTGTTAATTTAGTAGGAGAAAAATATATCTGGCGACCCAGGTGGTGACTAGCGGGGTAACTAGATTAATAATGCATAGCCAAAACTTGCAATCCGTCAACGATTAACCAACTATTTTGATTTTTTTGCATGATAAATTAATACCTGGCACTTTAGAGTTTTATTTAATTCCGTAATATGTGTGAAAAGTGTAATTCACAACGAAAAAATAGACAAAAATGTGATTGTTTTAATCAAGCAAAACTTGCACCTTCACTTTGCAAAATAAATATACATTTTGGAAACAACAAAAAAAAACTATTCTGCTAGTTTTTTATAGGGAAGTCTAGATTACCAAAATGTAAGCTTTTTTTAAATCGCATAAAAAACATCATCAGCCCCGGTAAAAAGGAAAAAAAGCCGTTTTCACCGATTTTTTGCATTTAAAAAAAAACTTTTTCCACTGTTTTACAAACTTGTTGCATCCAATTTTTATCGAAAGAATATTATTCGAGAGACTTCGATGACTGATATTCACTACTATAAGTCTAAATATAACAAATTTAAACATTTTTTATCGACAACAGAATTTGTGGGTCCTTAATGACCCATGACGGTGACTGCAGGATAGGTAAAAAATGTTTGTGACTAGAGGGTTAAGATTCCAAAATGTTGTCAAAGTGACTCGCTGGAAGGCTGTAATTCCAATAAATAATAATAATATTACAAAATAGAAAAATAAGTAAGAATTGCAAGATCATTAGGGGTATTCTGCAAAGAGCACTTTATCGTTTCCTTGAAATAATTAAACTAACAATGAAATTGCTACAGCTTATGTTTACTATTCGTGATAAAGACATCTAATTTGCGATTGTAAATGAAAGTTTGAAACAGAAACTGGCATGAAATTCTTGCTCTAGAAATTTTGTTTAGATTACTCGATGCTGAAATTTATCGCGTTTAGTGACTCGGAAGAATTACTTCAATTTTTAAAATGGGTCATAGATTGGGTCCGAAAATAAATTCCAATCCAAAAGTCATATCAAAACGTATTTTTCAAAACATGCAATATTTTTAATAATGCATCTAATAAAATCTGGAAATTCAAATACAATTTCAAAATGTTTCACATGTAATAAAAACAACTATTTAAAATAAAGTTAAAAATTGT
Source organism: Andricus coriarius (assembly GCA_932066315.1). Classification (NCBI taxonomy): domain Eukaryota; kingdom Metazoa; phylum Arthropoda; class Insecta; order Hymenoptera; family Cynipidae; genus Andricus; species Andricus coriarius. Next base: position 12,482 of record CAKNWT010295322.1, on the reverse strand, counting down.
ACAGATGTTCCATAATTAGTTCATTTTCAAGAAGAATTTCACGATAATTCTGAACCGGAAATTATTTCCATATTATAGAGCCGGTAATTTAATAACATCTCTTTGAAACAATAGTGCTCGCCTTTGAAGGTAACATCTGTCAGAAAAGGTTACTTTTGTTTAACTTAAAGTCTATCATCGTTTCATTGTCGTATTTACAAAATTATAGCTTCAAAGGCTTTCATTTTTTTCTCAAAACAAGCAATCTCGCAAGGCCAATAGTAGACCTAGAAATACTTCAGTAGAATGAATATTTACACCAATTTTAAATTGAGCTTCAAAACAAAAAAATTGCCAAAAAAATTAATACAGTTAAATTGGATCATTAGAAACAGCCTCGAAAACAGCTACTAGTAATTTACTGTCATTAAAACGAATCTGTTCCAAAAACAATTAATTAAATTACTTCAAATGTTTTACAAATGTATTTAAAGAAAATAACTCAAGCTGAGAAATTTCTTCCTAACTCGGGATTTATTTTGAGAATAAAAATAGTCGAAAGTAATTATTATTATCTCGATTATTCTTAACTTTTAGAGATAGGTAATCATTCTTATCTGTGACACGAAGAGTTCTAACCACTTTTTTCCTCGTAATAAATTTCATGTGTTAAGTTATGTTTATATTAAAAATTTAAGGCGGTAGAAACAGTTATTAGCTTTATAGTTTGATGTATGACATAAAAAAGTATGATTTTTTCGAGGGATATTGAATTTAACGTGAAGGTCCATAATTCGATATTAAAAGAAAAGAATGACACTGCCTGATATTACGGAAATTTCCGTGAAACTAATCGGTCATGTATTGTGCCCTAGCGGCCTAGCACTATACTTGACTACTTGAGCCCGGAACGTCTGATGGAAAATTCCGTAACGGTAGACAGTTCAGAAAAGAAATATAACCTGGACTGTTTTGTAAGATATAAACCAGAACACAAAATATAGTTAAATAGCCTTAATTTAAAAGCTTCGAAAAATCATCTTTAACCCTCATTTCTGAATCAGCAGAATCATCTCAGTGACAAGAGCATTAAGAAATCATACTTTTGAAAAATCTTAAATTTTAAGGCAATATGTAGAGTCTCCAAAAATAAGAGTCTCCACCTCGAGACTTATTTTACACAAAAAAGTGACTGAAAATCGAGAACTATTCCTACTTTTGTGTGTAAATGAAGTATCGCGATAGCAAATATACGACTGCATATATTTTTTTAACCATCGAATTATACGGGAAATTAAGGAGGTTCGAGGTGAATCGAAAGCTGAACATATTTAAGGACTTTTTCCATGGTAATTAATGTCCCGTATGCCGCGATCGCTTCTTGCCGGCAAGATCCTGCAACCTTCAGTCAGCGGTAGGATAATTACATCCGTGAGTCACTAAAACCGGGTCACTGCATTGCCGTGATGACGACGTCAAAGTTGAGGTCTTCAGCCGTTGAAATGTTAAAAATCATGATAACCTCGAAAACCGGCGAGCAAGCCGACGACGTTCCTAGCCAGGCAGGGCAGCACGAACCAGAATCAATAGCGAGCACAACGGAAGGGCGAGGGGTGGACTGAGGGTACAAAGTAATGGTGTAACCGCCAGGCGAAACGCAGCCTCGACGTTATTAACGTTCTAAAACGAACCGGGCTCTCCTACTCCAATTTTCCGAGACGAGAAAAATATCCCTGGATGAAAAAACGAGCGCAAATCATGAACGGAGAAGTGCCACACTCCACCGGCCATTAACTAGACAAGAGAAATTTCATTGTCATTAAAAATTCTTCAGAATTGAAATGAATGGATGTGATTACATTTTATAAGTAAAGTATCTAAATATTATGTTTGTACTTTCTTTGGTTTATTTTAGACGTTTATCAAATAAAATCGATGAAAAAATTTTACTCAAGGGGGGATGTCTGTATTTTGTGACAATCACACCGGGGGTTTCAATCTTTGTGTGATGATCTGTGAAGAAGAAGGGGAGGGGTGGCAAAAGTCATCAAAATAACATGACGTAGTTTTTGAGCGGCCCGAAAGAAGGAAAAAAGTTAACAACTTTTTTTCAACAGAATTTTTATTCAATTTTGCATTCCTACCCGCAGTCTTCAAATCTTCCACGTTGAAATATTATTCAATTTTAAATTGTTGCAATTCGTGAAACTTCTATTGTAACGGTTTAAATTTCATATTGTCTAAATACGAATTTTATTGAGTTGAAGTTATTACTTTTAAAATTTACTTTATTCAAAACGAAACTGAAGGTTGCTACGTTTCTGTGATACGAAAAATAAAAAAGGTCCTTGGATAAAATCTAGAGCATGCATTTTGTAGCACTGGATGCCAAATAATTGTAAAAAAAGGTTCATCCTCCTAACTACCTGGGAAAGCTGCTGTTTCAACTCCTAAATCTCAAAAGTCGAAAAATCATTCTAAAATGTCTCAAATGTTTCTTACCTAAAATCTGATATATGAATTTTCTAGATTTTGATCGAAAATAATTACAAAGAAGTTGCACCACTCTACCCTTCGGGAAAAGCAAATGTTTTCAACCAAACAGTCTAAACAAAAATCGAAAGAAAAATGCAAAAATATGTTCAAAATGTCTTACCTAAAATGTTCAGACATACATTTTCTAGATTTTAATGGCGAATAATCGCGAAAAAACTTTCATCCCCCTAGTTGCCACTGAAAAGTCTTTTTCAACTCCTAATCTAAGTTGATTGATTTTCCCGAAAGCTAGGGGGATAAAACTTTGTTTGGATTTATTTGCCATCAAAAGCTAGAATATTCAAACCACAGATTTTTGGTAAGAAACTTGGGGTTCATTTTAGAATATTTCTTTCGATTTTTGAGACTTAGAGGTTGAAATCGACTACATTCCTCAGCAGCTAGGGGGATTAAACTTTTTTTTTAATTATTTGCCATCCAGTGCTAAAAAAAAAGATGATCATTTGGAAAATTTACTATTTTAATAGAAGGTCTAAACAAAATATATTTCAAGGCACACCTGAATTTAAGAATACTACAAAAATTCACGAAAGAGGTGCATTCAGAAACAGGTGTACGATTGAATTGAGTAGTGGGTACCCGCTTGATATAAATTTAGTTATTCAATTTCAAACGGCTTCAATTTAAAATCGTTCAGTAAAGGAAACATTGCACTTCTCTGTTTTAAAATGCCATTAACTAGATTGCCTTGGAAAATTGAGGAATTCTATCTTTTTAGAGTTAAGAGTTTTTTTCTGGAAATGTCTGACGAACTTTTATAAGGAAAAAGTGTCACCCAGCACAACTGTTCTGCAATTTTTCTGTCAAAATGTTTAAATTTTGGAAGTAATTTTGGAGCTCAAATCAGCACAACCTTTATTTTTGAGTGCGTTCTTTTTTATTTATTATTAGCCGCTTAAAATTCCAATAACAATTTTTGAACGCTTTATTTATAATAGCCAATGATACAAATATAAAAACAAATAATTTTCAATATTTAAATTTAAAATTACAGTCCAAGCTCCGAGCATGGCCGTTTTCGGGGCTGTAGGGGAGTATAATTCCAAGAAGCCATAAACCCCCACTCTAAGCGCGGTCACGCTCGACTGCGTGGAGAAAAATTCAGCTGACCAACTCCGAGTAATGCCGCGCGTCGGGTAGGTTAAAAATCTATCTCGAACATCGTTTTATGTACCTAGCGTACATTACATGTGTACAAAAGTGATTTATATTGGATTATTTCGGTATAAGCCCGAGCTTAAAGGTATGTAAAACATTAAAATCGATCATTAGCTATGGTATGTTCGATTCTTAGACTAAATGTAAACAAAGCGTCAAAATTACAAATATTTCACCTCACTTTTAACGTAACCTGTGAAATCTCGTGCAGTACATTCATAATTAATTACTGTGTCGTATTGCTTGTTTTTTTTTAAACAAAGAGAAACTCAAACATCGAATTGTCAATTATAACATAAATCTGATGTCACTCGTGTAATCTTATTATTAATTGTAACAATACATGTAAAACTTAAAGAAAAAAGAACAATGTAAAGTTTTTTTTACAGTAGTAAAAATAGATATTAGTTCATTTGAGATATGGGAATTCACTCTTTCCCACGTTTTGTACTACGCAATAATACTGCGAACCGTTTTCTTATAGAAACGCATATTAACCCTTAAAGTTATCCCCTCTCTGTGATAAGATAAAGAATGAGGGGGGTCGCTGAAGACCCCAGCAGAAATTTCTTTATTGTAACAAGGATTTTTAATATTTTTGCACGACCATTTTTTTGGATATACTTTTTGCATATCCTTTATAAGATAAAACTATTAAATATATATTTTTTTAATTTTAACATGTGAAAAAAATAAAAAAATAAACAAAAAATGAAGAACATGGCTCACTATTAAAAAAAGGCTGGGTATAAAAGACTCCAGGCATAACTTTAAGGGTTAAACGAGCTGAAGTCAGACATCTAATTTCTTTTGACCGCGATTTTATAATTTTTCATGGTTTTCTTCGGGTTTTAACGTTCACATTTTATGTTGAACCATATAATACAAAAATTTGATTTTATATCAAAGCAAATTTTTTTTCAAGTGGACTAAAAATAATTTTGAAGGTTGGGCCCGAGAAAAACCTTCAGATTCGGCCGTTTCTCTCACGGACATCCTGGGAGCGTCAGCTATGAAATGCATGGATCGCGACCGACGCTAAAGTGGTGGGGGTAGCGCTCGAGCGAGAAATTGGAGAAGCGACCATGCTCGGGGCGGCCATGATCGGAGCTTGGACTGTATTCAATTTCAAAAGTAATTCTAATTAAAATTTTAAACATATTTAATCTGAGAATGTCCAGTTTTCAGTTTTTCACTTGGCAATTATTCAGTTTTAAAAGCTTTCCATCTAAAAATGTTTAGTTTAACGATTTTTAACGTTTGAAGTGGAGAATCAGACTTTTTGAATGGTTTAAGCACGGACGTCACGAACGATCGCATAACCTGACGCTTGGTGAATTTAATTCTTTATATTTCTAAAACTAATCAACTTAACCATGTCTCTAAGACGGGAGATTGAGTTTAAATCTAATAGAGCCCGGGATTACAATAAAACCAATATTTATCGACTAATAAGCCAATAATAAGCTAATAAGGTGGTATGGAAAATTCGCTAGAGGTATTAACTTATGAAGAACTCGTTTAAAAGAATTGGTCATGCTTGAAATTTGAATTCTATATCTAACTACATTATGAATTTCAAAAGGGCTGAATTATTAATTAGTGTTGAGGGCAAACCATTTAGTATTTGACGGCGGTGAAAATGAGAATGTAAAAAGTATTTCCCCGACCAAGCAACAACATTAATCAAGTTTGTTTCAGGAAAGAGATTGTATCTCGCCCACCATCATTTCTCGATTACAACTGCTAGCTTCATATTACGTCATATGGTTGACCCTCCTCAGTCGTTTGCGGCGTAAATATTAAAACATGAGAAGCCAGATGTATATTTATACTGAAAATAATATCTGGATCGACAAGGAGAAGTGGAATTTATATTTTCGAAGTTAAACAATAAAAAAATTAGGTGAAAAATTCACATACGAGACGTTTTGGTTGCTTTTTCAAGGGATGAAAAAATGAGATGAAAACAGGAACAGCAATATGCAATTTTTCTTAAAGATGAAAAAAATCGGCTGCTCAATACTAAACATTGACGTGCACTTCAGTAAACTATAGTAAGTCAAAGGCAAATAATCCACATGCCTTTACCATGCTAACATTCCCAAGCCGCGTGGAAAAATTTAAAAAAGTGATTTTTTTCTCCAGTAAACGCGACTTCATGCGGAATTTGAAAAATGAATGATAGATTAATATAGTATCGGTTTAGCACTCAAAAGTTTTGTATTCCATTTTGAGCGAGTTATGAAAAGTTGCGTGGAAGGTTTCAAGGTATTCCAAAAGCAATAAATATAAACACGAATAAATAAAAAAAAGGATCATTAAGTGATGAAAATATATGTACGTTTCGACATTTGTTTTGCGAATAAAATTTCGAGGACGTGACTTATAACTTGATGTTGTGTCAAATATATTTACTTTGATGGAACTTAATACCCCTGAAGTAAAAGAAACCCAGAACTACTACAATTCAGTCTTAAGATGAATGAAAAGGTGTTTTGAGATTATAGGGGAATATTTTTCTGTGGTGAAAGCAAACAAGATTTGAAAAAAATAATTAGCTTTTTCTTTACAAAGGGATTTATTTTGTTCATCAATGGCAGCAGACGAAGGGTTTTTATATACAAAATTCCGGATCCCAAGTGGTTATGACCTTGAATGATGAAAAGAATAAAAATTGATCCTCCAAAGTCCAAAGTCTATCAGAATAATTTTAATTCTTGAGGCACGTGTCGTTCATCGCGAGAATTCGACACAGACTTCTAACTAAATATAATGAAAGTTTAAACTAAATTGCAAGAGGAATTAATTCTAATCTATTTTTTTTAGATTTCAATAAGAAAAAATTAATTAAGTGATTCAAACACGGAATGCTTCAGTTAATTAAATTTTCAATAAAAAATCAGAAAGAATGTTTAGAAATACAAGGCTCACAATATTTTGTCTTGTAAACTCGACCTTTGTCGACAAATTTCAATCATATTAGTTAAACGTGTTGAATGATAAATTCGCAAATGAGACTTTTTGAAGCAACAAAGTAAATTAAGGACTGTTTAATTATTTGCATATCACGCCTGACACGTAGCTGAAATCATAGTCATAAAATGTAACTTTGAAGAATGAATTACTGTAAGTTTCAAGTCAGAGAGTTGAGAGATAACTTTAGACAAAATTACATAATACAGTTCTGATCCAAAAAAATCGTGAGGCTCGTTTAATTCTGTTTAATTCTTTTTAATTCTCGAGTAAATATGACAAGGTAGATTAAAAATGAAAAGTTAATAAAAAATCGTCACCCGAAATGTTTTAACACTGCTAGAAATGTCCGTAATTTTAATGTACATTCCCATATTAAATATAAAACGTGACGTACATGAAATTGTCATTAGGCAAAAAATGCATATACCTTCAGTCATGCCATTCACTTTTTGTGAAATGCAAAATATTCCAGTTTACAAACATTAAAAAAAAAATTGGCAGTAATTTCCTATTCTAAATAATAAAACATGATATTTTCTGTTATTAAACATAAATTAAAGTAAATTTCAAGTTAAAAAGTTCAATTAAGCAAATAATTAACAGGGCTGATCTACAAGCAGCTTTAATCTCAAATATTTGGCAAAGTTTCAAAGAACTCCGTTTTACCGAAATCATTAATATACATGTATGTTAAAATTCAGTTAATTCAGTTAAATTCTGTTAAATTTTAAACAGCAATATTTTTGAAATCTTCAATTAAAATTGTTTACAATTTCATAATTTACATATACAATTGATAATTCAGAAATTGTTGAACTTCAAACGCTATTAATTAAATTTGTCTACGCACTAAAAATAGTATCAAAAAATTTTTAAATATAGGAAGTTTCTTCATTTAGGAAAAAGTAAGAGAAAGAGGTTTGTTTAAAATTTGATAAATCTTTACATTTATTAAAAAATTATATGCAATGTATATTTAAAGAAATAATATTTGACATAAAATACTGGCAGTGGTAATCAAAATTTAAGCTAAAGAATCTTCAAATTTATAGATTCAACGAAAAAATATTTTAGCTTTACAGTTTTATTTATAATAAATAAATAATTCGGTAAGTTAAAAAAAAGCTTTCAAAACTCACGGTAGTATATTCTAGTTTTGAATAGAATAATTTTGTGGGTGTGAAACGAATAATTGAATTTTCAAATATCGTATATTTAAAAAGAAAAGAGAAAAAAGGCCGAAGTTTTTCGAGAATAGGGGAAAAAGGGCCATTGATTAAAATTCTTTCACTAATTATTACAATTTCATTGTAATATTTTCATTACTTTTTACTAATTCTGATTTAGAGAATGAATTCTAAATTCATCCATGTGACTTTAGTATTAGTAACTAACGACCACGGTGACATCATGACTTCGAGTGACTTCTCCTAAATTCAAAATACTATAATTCAACGTACTGCTATTAATTCAATTAATATTGTACAATGTCACGCGAACTTAAAATTCTTAAAATAATGACACCCTTGAGATTTGAGTGGCGATCCGGTCAATATTCAAACAATATATACAATTAGGGGGAAAAGGATCTGCTCACTTTTCAGTAATAAAGAAAAAAATACAGTGCTACAAAAAACTATAATAGATTCATTAATATAATTTATATACTTTATGTGAAGCAAATATTCACTATTGCTCCCTAAGTTTAACATACATGTAGCTCAGAATTGAGTCATGAGTGGAAATTTCTGAACCGACTTAGATAAGAATGAAGTCGAATTTTACGTACCGACTTAAGACTCAGCTGAGAATTGAGTCGAAAGATTCGACTCATGACTTAGGCGGTGAGTCATGAGTGGAAATTTCCGAACCGACTCAGCTAAGAATTAAGTCGATTTTTACGAACCGACTCAAGTTTACATTAAGTCGACACTTTCGGAAACCAACATAGTAAATTATATTGATTCGAGTTTTATTGAATCGACGCATGAAGGAAATAATATATAAATCGGTTTTTGGTATCGACACATTCACATAACCTCAAATTGAAAAACCCTTTATAAAAGCAGAAAAAATATAACGGCAATCGATTTCAATTTATTTTAAAAGAGGAAGTAATGTACATAATAAATAAAAAAATTGTTTGGACCAAAATTATTGTTCTAACAACAGTTATTTGACATACAATCTTTTTTTAAACCTCTTTACTGCATATCTTAATTTGTGTCTAATTTCAATAAACAATTACTCATTATGTTCTTTACAATATTCTCTACAATATTGTACTTGTTGCAGTCTGTTAAAAATAAGTTGTTTATTTAAGAAATTCTAAACAAATTAATCTTATTCAAATTCTTTGACTATAATAGAGAAAGTTTCACATGACAAAATGAGCCATTGTTTATTAAGGCTGAATGAAATTGTTATTTATTGAACAGGGTTGTTGAATGATCTACAACAATAGAAATTTTAATTATTATAAAGAGGTTAAAATACAGCACCAAATGTCAAATAACTGTTGCTTGAAAAATAAATTTTGGTTACAATAAACTTTGTGTATATATATACAGGGTGTTTTTTGAACTTGAGACATCAAAATATCTCAAGAAATACGCATCCTATGAAAAAATATCCGAAATAAAAACTTTTCATTTTCGAGGGGGGAAAACGACTTTAAACAAATTGATCCCACCCCACCCCCCAGGAGGCAGGGGTAACTGTAATTTCCAATGGGAACTTTAATTTTTTTTCACAGATTTAGATTCTCCTTCATGAAATACGTAAGTTTTATTCGAAAAATTTTCTTCGATTCGCAAAAAAAAAAACCCCACCCCCCATGTCTCCTGAGGGATGGCGTGGGGTAAATTTGGTTGAAAGTCGTTTTTCCCCCTCGAAACTATAAAGTTTTCATTACCGATATTTTTTTCATAGGATGCGTATGATTTTAAGATATTTCGTTGTCTCGAATTAAAAAAAACACCCTGTATATATGTCTGTGTATACATATTTCTGCCTTTTTTAAAACGTATTGTATACGGATCCGGCACTTTTTGCCGGATTTTAATTTTCTGTTTCGACAAGGCATCCTCGTGACTGGTTACAGAAATAATGTTGGTTTAAACCCCTACCCCTTTCCAACGTCTCGTGGGAGGCGGGAAGGCACCCCTGTGATTGGTCACAAAAGTTACTGATCTATTACCATGAACTTCTACAATTTCCTTAAATTATCATACATTTCCATCCATTACCATAATTTTAAAAATTTATGAAAAGTTTGATGAATTACCATAATTTCTCAAATTTATGGAAATTTAGCATTATTGTGAAATTTACGAAATTTTTGGAAAAATTATGAAATTGGTTGAAATTTATGAAGATTGTGGAAATTTATGATAATTTGCAGAAAATGACGACGTCATTAAAAATATGCCGAAAGAGAAAATTAAGATCCGGCAAGTAATACGGATATATACATATGACACATAACCTCCACCTGCCATCAAGATCTCCTTTTAATTTTCTATTGTACGACATATTTTTGCAAACATCAATTGTTTAAGTCGTTGCAATTAATCTAGAATTGTTTGGAATTAATAATAAATCGTTTGAAATTCACAATAAATTCTTTGGAATTCAATTTAGTACACGATTAAATATGCTGGAAGAGAGAATAAAAATCCGGCAAAATATGCCGGACGAGAAAATTCTAATCCGGCATATATTGCCGGAACAGAATATTCGACCTCTTTAAAATGCATTGAACTTGATTGTCGTTATATTGTTTCGGCTTTCATGTAGGGATTTTTACATTGAGGTTGTCAATGTGTCCCAGTCAGAAATGGATGGTCGATTAGACGTCGAATCAACGTCGTTTTTTGATGTCGAAAAATCATCGATATTTTCGTCGATTCGACGATATTATGTCGCCCAATTCGACGTCGTATTGACGTCGAATTATTAATCATTTCGACGTCTAATTTAATATAATTTCGACGGTACAAAAAGTAGTGCAGTACTTATGAAAACTATGAATAAGTTGATCGACACCTCTTTAATGATGACATGAGATTATATTACAAATAAAATTTCTAACGCTACGGGGTATCGAACCTACATCTATACCTGAATCTATCGCCTAGCAGTTGGGAGTCTTAACCATTGCGCTAAACCTACGAGTTGAAACTCGATGAAAAAGCCATCTTCATAAGGTACAGCTCAAAAAAGTTGAAACACCAAATTTTTAGTTCTCTTTTTCTAATTAAATATTTAATACGGTGTTATGTAAATGTAAAATATACGAACTGTTAAATGATATATCAATAAAATAATTTATATCGATTACAATTTTTCTCCATGTAATATTTCGCTTTTTCACGGTTTTAGACTACTTTACAACTTTCTACAATGACAGGAAATGTAATTTTTTATGAACATTTAAAATTTTGAACGTCGAAACTTAGAAATTTGATCGTGAACTTTGATAATTTTTTAATAACAAATTTTTTCATACTTTCGTTTAAGGTTCGGTTTTAAGGTGTTTTAGAACATTTTACAACGTTTAAGATTGACATAAAATGTGATTTTTTCTGAACATTTACAATTTTACATAAAGATGGAACTTAGAATTTTTTTCGTAAAAGAAAAAAAAAACAGGAAAACAGTTGTATTCGCGACAGTTGTATTTATAGTTCTTATACATTTTAGAACACATGAAACATATTTTTATATGTATTTTTAAAAATATTGAAATATTTATACTCTCGGCATAGTACTCCGCCGATCGTGGAGCGAGTAGTTAGCCAGTACTGGGCGAATGGCCGATTATCTGTACTGGTGACCAGTACTGGGCCAGTACTACGCCGGTGGTGAACTCGGCGGAGTGTGGAAATTTCCACCCTCTGTAAAAGTAACACTGGGCCCAGTGATGCGCCTTTGCTGGGCCAGAATCCGGCTTTTCCCATTCAAACATGTTTAGCCAAAGTAAAGACGAAGTTTGGAACAGTAATGCGCCGAGTCTGGGCCGATCTCTGGCTTTTCCTCATAAAACATGCTTTGTCGTGATAAAAGTGATACTTGGTCCAGAAATGTACCATCACTGGGCCAAGCATCGGCGGTAGTTCGACGAATTTGAATATCCAATATAGGCAGCCAGTACGGGCAATACCCTGGCCCGATTAAAATGCCGATAATTAACCGATCTTTGGCGGCCGAAATTGGACCGAGCCTGGGCCGTTTGTTCAATTCCATTAATTCGTACTTGGGATATTCGGCACGGCAATGAGCCGATGCTGTGCCGAACTCTGGTTATCCCAAATTCAGAATTATTTGCCGTAGTAAAAGAGACACTTGTCCCAGTAATATGCCGTCGATGGGCCGGACTCTGGCTTTTCTGCTTGCGAAACGGGATGCCGTAATAAATGTGACAATCGGCTTAGTATATTGCCGATACTGGGCCAAGCTTCGGCTGAAGGTAGGTAAATTGTAAAGCCGACAAAGGCCGCTGTCCAGAACTTGGCCAATTCAAACACAGAGATTGGCCCGAAAACAATAGCCGACTGTTGGCTACCGTGATTGGGCCAATATTGTGCCGTAGTTTCAGCTTTGGCAATTCGCACTTGGGAATAATAATGATAAAATTCGAATTTTTATTCACGAAATATACAATCGTTGTGTTCATGCTGAGCGAAACATTAATTTCAAAAATAAATTAAATTGTTCTAAAAGAACTTTGAATATAAATGTAACTTTAAATGAGCAACATTTATATTGAAATATTTTCTACCCGGGAAAAATAATTGATTCATTATTTT
>CAKNWT010295321.1:0-10084 GCA_932066315.1 Andricus coriarius | reverse complement strand
GCCAATTAAATCTGATCTTTATCGAGCTTTGATTCCAATTTATCATTTGAGCAAAATATGCGGTCTACTACCAGTGAGATTTTCACCAACCGGCAGAGGATTATATTCTGGAAAACTGAGCAAAATTGAAACTTTTTATGGGTAATGTTAATTAAGGCAATTAACAATTAAAAACTAATAAGAAATTTTTTGAATATAATACCTAATATCAATTTTTTAATTTTAAAAGCGGGGGAAAAAATAGATATGTTTGCTGGTATTTTTAATTTCAGATAATTTAATTTTTATTTCCAGATTCTTGCTTGTATTAGTTTTTATAACTACTCAAAGTTGGGGTTTGTGGCGAGATTTGCGACATGGCTGGAAAAACAGTACAAGATTATCATCCAATACAGCAGTGACAGTGACTTGCAGTGACGTCATTTCAGTTGCTGGGGTTGTTTTCGTCGCTATTTTGAGTTTTCCCTTTAGATGGAAATATCTCCAAAAAACCATGAATAAATTAACTGAGGTACTTATAAATACAATTAAATAATTAACCTTTAGGAAAAATTACTGGATAGGGATAGAAATTTTGGAAAAGGATAGAATAGAAATGGACAATAAAGATTATTAAAATGGCACGTATAAATATGTACATTTAATTATCTGTTCCTTATTCTGCAAACAAGGAATTCAGATTATTGCATCTGTCTATTCTATCTTTTCTTTAAATTCTCATTAGTCTAATTAATAATTTGTATCCATTCTTATATCCAGCTGTAATTTATTAACTATTCACATATATATCCACTATCCATCCCTATACAATTTTATCAATATTTATCCTACTTCTCCAAATTCCACTTTCTGCAAATGAATTTGTATCACTTTTTATCCTATCCTTCTTTCTCTTCATTTTTTATCCTATTTCTCTTCCTTAAAATTATATAATTTTGTGTAACGTTTGGTCATACAACTTTTTATGCAACTCCAGTTCTTCTTATTATTCCAAAACTTAATCACATGTAGCATGTCAGGCCCGAGCTCTCCAATTTTATTACTATTTATTCCAATACCCTTTCCAGTAAGAGGTTTGGAACAGAATAAAATAAAGGTGAAAATCGTTTGAGAGAAAAGAAGCATAGAATAAAAATTAATACGAATATTAGAAAAAAGATGTTGATCAAATTGCAAATAATGACCCTTGAATAAAACCCCATATAAAGCGTTCTCCCTCTCACAAGGAAAGAAATTTTTGTTGCCTCTTTTGATTTATTAAATAGATGGAATAGCGATTGAAATAAGAGATAAAAGGAATACAAATTTGGACCATTGAAGAACTAAACTTAGCATCTTCTTTCCCAACAGGGTAGTCATTATAACGTATATAATATAAAAATAATAATAAGTTAAGTAGTAATAAAATATTTCAGATAGACGAAAAGATTGGAATCGTGACAATTAAAAAATTGCAAAGAAAGGCCATCATCCTAACTACCTGCACATTAGGATTTATAACAGTGATTTCCATTTGTGATTATTTCACATGGATGCATTCAAACAAGAAAAAAAATTTATCTCCTCGTGTGGACAGAGGTCCTATTAATTACACTCCAATTTACTTCATGTATTTTGTGATTACTGTATTTGACATTCAATACGCTTTGGCTAGTTTCCATATTGGTGAACGTTTTGCAAGGATGAATCAAATTATTGAGAGGTTTTTGAAGAGTTATAAAATTAGCGATTACTTCAAAAGAGATTTAGGACTAGGTGAATACATATGCAATATCAATTTCAATGCTCGCTTTTGAATTCCAAATGTTGAAAACCGGAATTTTTTAATCATCTTAATATTAAAATCACAAAATTTTGAAAAAGTACAAATTCTCTTGTATTTCACCTGGAATGTTTTCGAGATTGAGGATTGAAAAATTTGAACAAATTTAAATTGCGAGTACTTTCAAATTCTATTAACCTTTCATGATTCTAATTTTTTTGATTAAAAAATTTGGAATCCCAATTTGAATTACTCTTCAAGTCGACTGTTTTAAATTTAAATTTTTCTTAGAATTCCAATCTTTCTGAAAACTTACGATATCTATTTATTTTTTAGTTGGGGAATTTAAACACCAACGACAAATGGCATCAATCATGGCATCAGATGTACGAAATCTTCCAGGTCGAGAAACGAAAGTCTTCGATTGGCTGATTGCTGGAAACGGTTGATAATAAATATTGATGCTTCTCCCCTGAAAATGCAAATAAATCATTAGGCTAATATTCATAAATGAAACTACTTTTTATCAATTTTTTATTACACATCTTTTACTAACTTTTGATTTTAAATCATTAAATTTCAGATAATCAATGTATAGCCGATGGAATATCACTACTGATAACTTTACACGGAAATCTCTGTCAAAGTACACTATTATTAAATTCTGGATTTGGAATACCTTTACTTTTTAGCATTTTGAGCTGTCTACTACATTTAATTATCACCCCCTATTTTGTCTATATTGAAGTTCATGATGAAAATTGCAGCTACAGAGTTATTACCATGCAAATTTTATGGATTGTTTTTCACGCGATGGGCCTTTTAGTTACAGTCCAACCATGTTACTGGTCCTGCGTGCAGGTCTGCATCAGTGCAGTAAAAATTGTTTTACAATATTGTATAGACCAAATTAGGTATTTTATATTTAAAAAGGATAATTTAAATATTATTGGTATCACAGGCTAAAGAAACAGGAGTAATAATCAGTGAATTGCTGACCTTAAAATGGGATACAGAAATTCGAAAACAACTAGAGATTTTTTCTTTACAAATGCTACATAGACCTTTGGAATTTTCTGCATGCGGCCTTTTTTTCATGGATCGGGCCTTGGTAACTTCGGTACGATCTTTTGCATTTTCTCTAAAATAAAATTAATTTAATTTAAAATGAAAATGCATTTAGCTTCAAATTAAAATTGTATTTAATTCTTAGATTGCAGGGGCTGTAACAACATATCTGGTTATTTTGATTCAGTTCCAGAGCGGAGATGATGATGACCAAAATGTTGCATTGAAAAATGCAACGGAAATTCTAAAAACTTTAACAGCTAATGTATTAAAGAATCCCTAATAAGATATTAATTTTTATAAATTATAAATTTTCTGAAAAAAATCTAGGTACAAACGAATTTATTTTTTCCCTTACAAATTATTTATTTTAAACTGTTTTTCTGCATTGAAAACATTTTTTGATAGTTTAATATATTATTTCAGTTTTATGTTTCAAGACATGAATATGAAAACTACGAAGATCTCGTTCGTTGATCCATAAGCAGAGGTTGTTTTTCATACAAGAATATGTATCACAGTGCAAACGCTAAATACTTTTATTGCGTGCCTCGTTGCATCTTTTTTTATGCATGTAGATTTAAATTATAAGATAATAATACACGGAATGGCATTACTTGACAAAACCTTCCACTATTTATTGTTTAAGAAGATATTATAATTATAAACAAATTAAAAAAAGTGTTTACAATAATTATTTTTTTATTATTTTTATCCCTCTGAAAAACTTTTTCATGGGTCAATTTTTGATTATTAAATCATTATTATATTAAATCAACATAATTCATAGATTAATGTATATATTTTTTAATTATGTTTTGCAAAATCAATGTTCTCCGCAATAAGAGACGAACTGGCATTCTGTCCCCACGATAACTACATCAGGGTGATCGATATGAACTTGTTATTCTAAAAGTAATTGCTCATCACCTGTTTGTTATTGAAATGTCATAACGGTTTCTTAAACTTGCATAAACTGCAAGCACATTATCAATCTGCACTTTCTTCAGTGATACAAAAGTATAACAAATTCTCATTTAAATATATATTTACAAGTTAATCACTTCATTATCCTAATATAAACAATATTTTTCGTAAAAGGATCCATATTGACAGAACTCTATTTTTAATTATTTTTAAACTCTTTCTACAATATATTTTCCGAAAACAACTTTTTTTGAAACCAATTTATTCCATTAAAAAATAATACAAGAATAAGAAATAATTATTTTTTTTATTAAAGTCTACATTTAAATAAAAACTCTATCCATGTAAGCAAATAATTTTAGAATTCAGTCTACTTAAGGCTTTCAATCTTTCTTTGGCAAATAAAAAAGTACTTTATGTAAATATTACATACGAAGAAGCGACAGTGATCTGTACACTAGAAAATTGTCAACAATAATTATCATCTCGCGATCTGACGGATATGAATGGATCAAGCCTTTGCTGGTAAATAAAACTCAATTGCGCGTTGAAACTTGCGGTCATTCGAAAAGCTTTAGCATCTTTAAAGTGATTAAAATTTTTCAATATTTTCTACATTATGCAATTCAATCGACATAAAAAATGTTCTTAGTGTTATTTTATATTATTGCTTAAACTAATGTATCCATTGACAGAATACAGTGGAGTAGTACCATTCAAAATGAGAGAAGTATGGAATACCAATTCTATTTCGCCCGAAGAAAGTACGTATATCTTTATAATTAAGCTTTATTCATTATTTCTGTTTGCTTTCCCTAAAAAATAAATTTGGTAAATTGAAATTAATAATGAAATAGAATTATACTAATAAATTATTGAGAGATTATTTGAATCATTTTTCGAAGCTTTTTCTCATGCGTTATTCCTTTTATTTCTTGTACCTATGATAAGTCGTGTAAAAAGTGCCCAGTTTAGCTTTTTTTCATTAGTGGCCCTCTAGAGGCCTCACAAAGTTGGCCCACTTTGCACGTCTCAAAAAATTTATAAGTCCGATCACCAGTTTGTAAAAAAAAAACTAAAAAAGTACTTCAAGAAGAAGGTTCGATTGTTGAACATTGTTGCCAACAAGTTTTCAACATGAATCTGTTAAACCATTTTTTGGATGTTGATGTTTTTTGTTTACTGTTGGCATTCTGGAGGCACTAGGAAGGACCTTGCATTTCTTACACGGGTCTACAATATGCGCCCCTTTGTTTGTCACAAACAAAATTCTCAGCCGATCATCAGATTACAATTTTATCATTAAATTTTTAGGGGATCTGTAAGGACCAGTTTTCATATTTTTAAAATTGTTTAAAGTATTATGTTAAATACAAATAGCGAAAGAAATTAACATATTAACAACTTTATTTTTATATTCCTGTAAAAATTGTTTCCTTACGCTTAATATCACTTGAATTTAGTTCATAAGGGTGTATGCAAAAAAAAACATGTCGAATTTTAAAGTTAATTATTATCAACAAATTGTATAAGCAAATGTACATTGATATAATAAACAAAATGTATAAACAAATACACAGTGAGCATATTTAGAGGCAGCAGGAGATCGTTTTTTCCTTCCAATTACATATCTTTAAATTATGTTTGTTAATCTTATAAAAAGAATTATTGGCATTGTGGATTTGTTTGTATAATTTTTGGATTTAATTCATCTTTAAGTCAATATATGTAATTTGAAAACAACTGAATGAAAAAATTGTTTATGTAAATGTGCTTAAAGTGAATTTGTTTATAACATAAATAAATAATATTGAATGAAAACAATTAATCAGTATATATCACAGTCAATATAATTAGAAGAAAACTGAACGAAAAAAGTATATCTGACTAAAAATGTGCTAACAGTGCATTTGATTAAATAACTTGTTCATAAAGTGAACAAATAATATTCGATGAAAAATAACATGATCACTAAATATCACTTTCGATATAATTTGAAGATAATTTGTAAGACACAAATATTTTTTCCTGACCATAAATGTGCCTAATGTGCATTTGTTTATATAATTTGCTTATAACATTGAAAAATAATATTAGATGACAAAAATTCATCAGTAAACATCATAGTCAATATAATTTAAGATAAATGCACTGAAAAACGATTTCTTCCTTTCTATATATGCGTTATTAATTTGTATAATTTCTTTATACAGTTAACAAATAATTACCGGTGAAAGATTTTTACATCAGTGTATCACTTTGTCGATAAAAGCAACCAAATTTAAGGCAGAAATATGAAAATGATGAAAGCGAGAAATCCATATTGTTGAAAATTTGTTAATGTAACTTGTTTGAAACAATCAAGCATTATATGTCAAAAAAATTTTATATATACTTTTACGTATTAAATCAAAATGAAACATTCTCATTATTAAAAATTTTTTGCTAGAAACTATAAAATAAGTCAAACTATGCGAATGAGTGCCCCTTTTTGTAGTAAAGTTAGAATCATATTGTTACATTAGTGTAGACTATAGCGTACATGGTATCGGTGCTTGCGAATTTTCTGCGATATTATATAAGTTCGGAAATATTTAAAATTATCTATGCGTTCAAAAATTTAATAATTGGTATTAGTTAGAAAAATCACAGTTGTTTTTATTTTATGTTTTAATAACATTTTCTATGCACTTAGCCCTAGAGTTGATCTATATGTGTACTAATTAAAATTAATTATAAAAGTTTCAAATGCACTTTCTCTTTAAAATTACTTTTTTATGGAATTTGGCCAAAAAATGTTTATAACAGGGTTCTATCAGAAAATACAATGTTATTTAGTTGTTTATTTCTACCGCAATATACATGGACCCTCTGTGGGTGAGTATGTCGAAACCATGTTGGCCCTCCATAGTTTACCAACATAGGGCTAACATAGCAAAGGGGCAAACCACAAAGGAATATTCGTGGGGCAAACTAAGTGAGCCCTCGTGAGGGCCAACTGAAAATTTTCACTGGAAGGTTTTAATTTTTCCGATTATAAAAATTCATTTTTGAAGGAATTTTAATGTTTTTCAGAAAAAAACACAGAAACGAAAAATTTCAAGAATAAAAATACTAATAACAATCCAAATGTGGCAAATGAATCACTGAAATCCGATCTTTACCAAGCGCTTTTTCCACTATATCATATTAGTCAAATTTGTGGTCTTCTTCCGGTCAAAATGAAATCAATTGGAGGCGGACTTTATACTGGAACCTTACATAAAACAACAGTTGTTTATGGGTAAAGAATAAATATGTATTGTTTGTTTACATTCGAAATGTTTGAAGTTTCGACAAATTATAAATTATGGATTAAAATTTAAATACACACTTTCAAATTTCTAACATTTGAAAATATTATAGGTTCAATCCATTACATATTTTAAATCATAATATGAAATTGTCCAAATTGTTGTGTTTTCAATTCGAAATTTTCGTCATTTAAATTGAAATTATACATTTTGTTACAATTTTGATTTAAAAATTTAAGACTTTATTCTCTGAGACCTTATCAGCGCATTCTTATTAATTTTTAAAAAGGCTCAAGTTTGAAAGTTTGAAAATGATCACAATCATAATGCTTCAAATTAGAAATTTTCGGCATCTTTGTGGGTTCAAATTAAAATATGAATTAGAAAAATGTTAACTAACCTGAAACAAAAATTTCCCGTCTTCATTATTCATTCTTTTTACCTAAATAAAACTATTTTGTCACATGTTTATAGATTAGAATCAAAGTTTGAAGTTTAATGAACAATATGTATGTATATTGTATACAAAGCGTTCTTTTTTATTATTGATAAATATTTGAGGACTTTTTATTTGATATTACATTTTCCAAAAGTAGATGACCACGCAACAGTAGATAATCGAAAAATAGCGAAAAATTTCGTTGTTATAATAAATTGGCAGCTCTGCAACTGTCGCAGTTGTTTCAAGTTTAAAGGTTGTGTTTATATATTTTGATTCGTGAAGTTTAAAATTTTTGTAAATAATAAACCAACAAAAAATGGTGTGAATGTAAGGTATGTACAAATCAAGTCAGGTTAAATGGTACGAAAATTAAAAATCTCGTACCAATCGTACCAATCTCACGGAATATGGGATATAAAAAAATGTCAAGAATTTCAGCTTCATGATTTTTGTAAAATAATGATAGTTTCAACTATTATTTACTCAATAAACTGATTGTAATTGTAAGTATACCAATGCTAAATTATAATAATCGAGAATTGAGTATTATGACATGCCCAGGAGTAATACCAGCAACAATTATCTATTGATGGAAGAGGTGTCAAATTCGTATCCTTGACCGAGTCTAAAAAAATATTTAATACCGCTAATTGACTGATTTCGTGGTATATTTTTCTATAACAATATTTAAATTAAATATGTAAGCTTTATTCAAAAACTAAAATTTTCTTTATTTTGGAAACTAATGCAGTTAAATGCTGTTGAATTTTTGTTGTATCTACTGTAGGGTAGTTTCTTCGATACAACGTAATATGCACTCGAAACGAGATATTAAAAAAAAAACTGATGTTTAGGTCGTTTCCCTAAAACTCCAAAGGGTTCCGGTTCTCGGCCTGTCCCACAAAATAGGGTCTTTTTACGGTAAAATGAAGGGGGTTACATACAAAATTTCATCTAAAAGTTATTTAATCGAATCACTCATTTTTCTGACGCGATAAAAGGACTATACATTTTTAAACTTGAATATTTAATTAAAAAATTGTTCATTCTAATCGGCTTCCAATATACATATATCTAATGTCGAAAGTGTTCAAATTGAAAATTTTCCATTTGGAAAATTTAATTTTTAATGTACTATGTTTTCGAAAATATTCATATTGAAAAATAATACATACATACTTTGAAGGCATCCGAATCAGTAGGCAGTCCACATTTCAATATACCTAAACTTATTCAAATGATTTTTATTTTATATGATATTTTATCGATAAGTAATTCTGATACTTGAAGTTTGTCCGCCAACCTGATTTAAAATCGAGTTTAAAATAGATTCGGTCTATATAAAAAAATGTCTTTCTTCCAATAGTTATTTCATAGGAGTAGCTTTCATAGTCTCTCAGATATGGGGTTTATGGCGAGATTTGCGAGATGGATGGAAAAATAGTACCAGATTATCATCCCCAACTGCATTAACCGTAAACTGCAGTGATGTAATGGCAGTTGTTTGTGTCGTAACTTCTGCTCTTTTCAGTTCTCCTTTTCGATGGAAATATCTCCAAAACACAATGAACATACTAACAGAGGTATTTTTAATTTCATAATTTTTGTTTGAAAACAAGTATCGAACACAAAATCCAAAAGTATACTTTTGAAGTATAATAATAGAACTGAATTTTGTCCAGGTAGATGAAAAAGTTGGTACCCTAGCGGCCAAGAAGCTGCAAAGAATCGCTATAGCTTTGATCACTTGTCCACTTTTTTATTTAATAATAATTTCCGTACTTGACTATTTAACATGGATGTCGTCGAAAGCCAAAAAGAAAATGCAGTTTAAACCTGACAAGGGTCCAATTAACTACTTACCACTGTATTTCATGTACTTTGTAATTACTATCTTTGAAGTCCAGTATGCCCTTTCTACTTTGCACATTGCTGAACGATTTTCAAGATTGAACGAATTCATTGGAAGGTGGTTTAAGGGCAATAAAATCAGTTAGTATTTTTAAAGCAGGGATCGGATCGACTAGTAGGCTTTAAAAAGTCGCATTAGTCGCATAAAATTACAAAGAAAGTCGCATGGAATTTCGAAAAAAGTCTACAGAGTCGCATCCAATTTTTAAAGATAATGAAAAAAGTAGTATCAGACACTCAATGACTAAAATATGAACATTTATTTCTTTAGTAATATAAAACACATAATTCTCATTAATTTTCAAATATTCGTTGCATAATCAAAATAAACTATTTTTTAACAATAGTCATTTAGCTTGAAGGATTCTGAATCTGGGTTTAAAATAATGATTTCTGAGCTGTTAAACTGGTGAAGTAGGATTACTTTCAAATGAGAGAATTTTATAATATACATTAATTTTGACTTCAAGAACATTTTAAACTAAAAATTACTCAAAAAAGTTTTAAATTCGATACTATATAATTTGAATAAGAAATGACTCATTTTTAATAATCCCAACTTCATAGCTCAAAATGCTCTCGAAACAGGCGAAATAGGGTGATTTTTCACGATAATAGGGGAAGAAATTCTTTTAAATAAAATTAAGACATATAAAATATTGAATTAAGTATGAAACGCTC
>CAKNWT010295320.1:9755-25315 GCA_932066315.1 Andricus coriarius | reverse complement strand
TATTTTCTCAAATTCTACAACATAAACCGAAACTTAAAAATGTTAAAGTGTCTACGGGGGACTTGGCTTTAATCTTCAGCCCTGAGAATGCTGACGTCCCTAGTGAGTCTCATTTTACCTAACTGTTGTGTAATTCCTCTCCTAATGAAAGTGAAAATCTCGTTAAAAATTCTGCAATCTATACTTTCTTGTTAGTGAATAGTTAATATCACACAGAAGCAAACTTTATATCATTCATTTGATAAAAATTTACAATCCTTTGCGTTATTTTATAATATACTGGTATGCAAATAATATAACCCTTATATCAATTATTACATATCAGAATTTTCACTTTTGGAAATGAGATTTTACATAACTCTTTTGTATTATTCATAGTTCTGTTTTGTAATATATCCTAAAATAATTGTAAACTTTATCTAAATGCAGCATTGTCCTCCATTCACCTAACTAATTGGGTAAATTTCAATGAACAAATTTTCTCCGTGCATACTTATTTAAATGGGTTTTTACGTTTTCCAACGATCTCAAGGGATCCCAAAGGGTTTCAAGAGATATAAAAAATTGCAAGGGATTTCAAAGAATGTTGTGGATTTTCAAATATGTCAAGGGATATTAAGGTATTTCAAGGAATTTCACAAGATTTAAAGGACTTTAATAAAGCTCCAATGATTTTAAAATAGATTTGAAAGATTTCTAGGGATTTAATCCGTTTTTTATAGACCTTAATCAATAAGTTTATTTTGGTTTATATTTAAGGAATTTTAATTGATTTATAATTTATGGAATACATTTTTTTAAATGAATTTTTACAGATTTAATCAATTTCAAGGGATATGAACGAATTAAACATAATTTCAAAGGGTTTTTAAAGATTTTCGGTTATTTAAAAAAATTGCGAAGAATTTCAAGAGGTGTCAAAAACTTTAAGGGTTGTTAACGAATTTGGTATCATTTTACATATTTCAAGGGATTTCAACAGATTTCAATTAATTAAAAAATATTTCCGAAGTTATCAAGGGATTTCAGGAGATTTCAAAAGGCTTTCATGGATTTCAATTAAATTTTTAAACGCGATTTTAAAGATATGAACAAAATTTACAGATTTTTGGTGTGTAAAGTTTATTTGTGCAGAATCGCTATTTTTGTGTACTTTCATATGAGATTATGATTATTCCAAAAAAATCGTTCCTTTGTAAAAATGCAATATTTTTCAGTCACATATATATGCAACATTTTTTAATACATAAAAAACACGAGTAATTAACCCCTCGGCTGATATCTGAGCATATTGCGAAACTAGTAGGGTGCCATCTGCCAAAGTAGAGGAACTTATAAGAGATTAAAAAAGATGACAATCTGATTCCCATGGTCGTGAGAAATATGCAATTCTGGCAAAAATCTGAACCCTTGACAGGCCTATTATTCGTAACCCTATCGAATCGTAGGCGTGCTCCCCTTAAAAGGATTTTCATTTGCCAGTCAAGAGTTTCTGAATATGTTTTTCTCGAGCACCCCGCATCCTAATGACACCAACGTCGTTACGGAGTGGATACAATTACATCTACAATGCATCCATACATATTTGAACCTGGGCCACCGGTGTCGTTCTAAACTAAACATATACGTACACGCCCCGTCAGCGAGTTACGACTGTATTATGCGAGCGCCATTCGGACGTAACCGACCACAATGCGCATGTTGCATCGATATTCATGGGATGTCGTTTCTCAATCCCTCCTGCAGGATAAACGCGTGCCTACTTGTGTCTAGTCGTCCAGGTGATTTTCCTTCCGTCCATCCGCCGATCCCTTCTATTCGAAAACATATGTTATTTACGCACAATGTAAAGGGTCACTTTTTCCTCAAAAGCTACAAATGCATTCGGAGCTGAAAATAAATCAAGATCCGCGGTAGCAAATCGTCGCCAAGTACTAAAAAAAGAAGAAAAAGATTTGAAACACCCATATGAAATATAATAATAATAATACAATATAATAAAAGTATAATAATTCGAAATATAAATGTCGTTTTATAAAATTGTAAATCGAACAATGAAAAATTAGTTCAAACTATTTGACACTAGTATTAAAATATTTTTAATTAAATTCTTTAGACGCATTTTCATCATTTGAGAACATTGATGTAAACATTAACTGAGACGGCAACTGTTATTCGTTAAAAGTTTCTTTTTTTTTTGGTGAAAAGTCTACTAAGATATTTTTGGTTCGGAATTAATTCATCTCCTTTGGTTAAAAATGCTTTACATTTGGTTGCAAATTTAACTATTGTGTTGAAAAACAAGTTTTTTGGTAAAAAATTTAACTACGTGGTTGATCGATGAACTATTCGTTCTTGACTTTATTTTTTTGTTTCTTAACTTTGATTATCCTTAACATAAATAAAAAAAATATTAAAATTCATGTAGGTATCTTGGCGGAGTTTTTTCACACATATTGTTTTGGTTGAGATACATAACAGCACATCAATATAATGGCAAAAGTAAAAAAAAAACTTTGCATTGAATACCTCTATTTTTATAAAAATCAAGATTCTCTACTCTATATAGATTATAGAAAAGGACTGGCTATTAAAGTCTGGTCATACGACGTTATCTTACTTACTAATACTAACACTTCTACTTTTTGCCACTTTATCGGAAATAGTCCTCTTCTTATCAAAGTGCCAATGATCCCGGGGTTGAGCCAATGGTTGTTCATCCCTCACTGTTAATCCTCGTTCTTAAGCCTCGATAAAGAGCACCCTACGAGCTTCTGACCTGTCAAATGAACAGATTCTCCGATTAATCGGTATATTCTCTTCGAACCTAATCATTCCGTCGCTTCATTCGATCATTAAGTATATAATTCTCAGGGTGGCCGCGAGTCAGGGAAATCTTGGAAACCAGGGAAAAGTCAGGGATTTAAAACAAAATGAAAAGTCAGGGAATTCTTGTAAAAAGCACTTTAAGTAACTGTCAAGAACCATCAGGGCTGCCACCCAGTTATTTGTAGTCCCTTTTTTGTCAAATCACTTTTTCTTAACTTTTTGAAGGTAAAGTCACTACGGTCACTTTTCAAAGCGAAAAGATAACTTTAGTAACTTTTCTTTCAATAAATTAACCTATTGGTGGTTACGCACTATTGATTTCAGGTCTATATTTATTTCTGAATTTTTCTGGATCATTTTGAAATATTTTATAGAATTTTAAAAGATTCCAACAAATTTTTAATAGATTTCAGTAATTTGCAGGGATTTTAAAGTATTTGAATGATTTTGAAATATTTTAGAGTATTGAAAGTATTTCAAGAAAAAGAATTTCAAATATTTCAGGATATTTTAAAAGATTCCAAGGTATTTAATCAATTTTTAAGGATTTCAGTAAATATCCGATTTCATAGAATTTCACGTGATTTTCTATTTTTCTAATGGATTTCAAAAAATGTATTCACAAAAAAGGAGGGATTTCGTAGGGTCTTAAAGATTTGAAGAGATTTTGCAATATTTTTTGCAATTCATTTGAATTCATTTGGATGTCACCCTGAATTTTTATTGATTTATTCTGAATTATATTGAATTCTTTTGAACTCTGGGGAATTCTCTGGATTTTTTTAATTCACTTCAATTCTTCTAAATTCACTCAATTCAACGAATTTTTCATATTTTTGATTTTTTTTAATTCACTTGATTTTTTTCAATTTGCTTTGAATTGTTTGAATTAACCTTGATTTTTTTCAAATTCACCTTGATTTGTTTTTAATTCACCTTGAATTTTTATAAATTTTATCGAATTTTTCTCATTTACGTTAAACTCCTCTAAATTATCTCCAATTTTACTAAAATTAACAGAATTAAGTTTGTTTGATCTATTTCAATTCTTTTGAATTTAACTTGAATAGTTTTGAAGTCTTATAAATCGAGTTCTTGTGAATTCTTTTAAATTCGAAAGAACATTAGTCACATTCTTAATAAATTTTTTTTCAAGTTTTAAAAATGCTATGTACGGCTTTATGTAGTACTCGGAATGTTGAATAATTTATCCTCACGACTTTTTCCGATAAAAAAAAATTATCAGAGTTATACCATTTGCGAAATTAAAAAAAAAAACGAAAATGAAAATTTTAAACCAAACAATGATGTTCAACACTTTGTTGATTAAAATTACTGGTAGAGGTGAACAAATTCAAGAAAGTACGTTGACACAATGTATTTACCTTACTTTTGACTGATTTACACGAAATCACTTTTATTGAGAGTTTTAATAACAAGTCACCAAGGTTACAAATTAAGGTTATGCACAAAAAGGTCACAAACAATCACTAATTCAAACTGTTAACAAATGATGTAAACCACTTAACAGTTGATCACACATTGTTCACAAAAAAATACAATTTATATTTTAAGGAGTTTAGCTTTAATACTCGCACCTATTTACTAAGATATAATGTTAATCGAACTCACATGACAAAAAAGGGAAAGTAATTGAAAGTTCATCTCAATAGTTATTTTTCAGGTGAAAGCTTTTTAACAAAGAGATAATCTACCCAACAGAAAGAGAGAGAGAGACTTCTGGAGATGGTTCACGAGGTTACCTCGCAGGCTAGCGGTTTGACTCAGAGCCTTGTGAGGGATAGGTTTTGCCAAAAACCTCGTGAACGAGAATGAGGTCCACGAGGTTACCTTGCAGGCTAGCGGGTTGACTCAGAGCCTGGCGATTGGTGTGTCGATTGGACTTATCTTGGTGATCGGTCGCTTGAATTTAAATGTCTGCGTTTTGATGGTCACCACTCGAATGCGCCCATCCTTTCCTGCATGGACTTCCAGGATTCGACCTAACCGTCACTTGGACGGTGGATATCTCTCGTCTGAACGAGAGCCAAGGAACCTTTCTGTAGAGGGGTTAAAGGCTGGTTCCACTTGTAGATAGTTTGATAGCGTTGCAAGCACACTTTAGATCACTTGGTCCAGAAGCCATCCAGCATCTGTCTCAGGAGCTGCCATCGTGAGAGACTTTTATGCTTTCCAGGGAAGGCTGGGTCCTCGGTAAAAGGACAGAGTGGTCTGGACTTAAGCACAGCTTCAATTTGCGACAGCAAGGCGTTCATCTCTTTATAAATAAGCAGATGGTCTCCGATAACTCGTCGGAGATGATACTTCACCGATTTTACTCCAGCCTCCCATTTTCCTCCAAAGTGAGGAGCCGCTGGTGGATTCAAGAGCCATTGGGTGCCGTCGTTGGCCAATAGTGTTGACAATTTTCCAAGCTGCTTCGAAGATGAGGAGAACAGAGCTCGGAGCTTCGAGTCAGCACCCTTCTGGTTGGTCCCGCAATCGCTGCGGAGGGTAGCACAAATGCCACGTCTTGCCGTGAATCTCCTGTAGGCTGCGATGAAGGCGTCGTTTGTGTAGTCGGTGACCAATTCCAGATGGATCGCTGAAGTGGAATGGCAGACAAATAGGATGATCTAAGCCTTTTAGATGCGAGCCGCCCGCCCTTTCCAAGTTTTGATGAGAAGGGGTCCAGCATAATCAATGCCAGAATAGAGAAATGGACGTGAAGGTGTGATGCGATTAGCAGGTAGCTGTCCCATTAACTGCTGAGCTCGCTTTTTTCGATATCTCACGCACCTGATGCATTTCCAGATGAAAGAGCTAACTGGAGATCGTTCGCCAAGAATCCAAAAGTCATTTCTTATAAATGACAAGGTATCCTGGGTTCCTCCATGTAAGGTTCGTTGATGAGCATGTGAGATGATTAGCTGAGTCAAAGGAGCCTCTCTTGGCAGGATGAACGGATGCTTGGAATTCCATGAATGATCTGATGCTTGAAGCCTTCCTCCTAGTCGTAGAAGTCCTTGAGTGTCGATAAAAGACGTGAGACGTGCAAGATAATGAGAACTTGGTAGCGAATCACCATTTTCCATTAGCTTGTATTCCTTGCTGAATGAATTCAGTTGAATTTTTCGTACCCAGAAATTTTTTACTTCTTCTAATTCTTGAGTTGTTATAGGAGCTTTCGACAGTGATTCCGCTTTTTTATCTAAGAAGAAGAATGAATCTCTTGCAGAGAGCTGTGATCCGCAAGAGTTGAGTCAAACTCGAGTATTTGTCGAGTAGATTCCAATAGGTACTAGGCGGACTTGCAGTAAAAGCAGTTGCTTGGACAGGACGTTCTTCAAGATTGTCCTCAATAGATGGAGTTTCAAATTTGTTGGGCCATGATGAAGACGGTTTTTGAAGCCAATCTGGACCGGTAAACCAGATACGATGCTGAGAAAGTTGCTTTGGAGTCAATCCTCGAGTCGCGCAGTCAGCAGGATTCTCTTTACCTGGTATGTAATGCCATTTTGCTATAGGAAGTGCTTCTGGAATAAAGCATACACGATTGTGAACAAACTCCTTCCAGCAAGATGGGTTGATCCAGGTGTAAACTATTGAAGAATCAGTCCAAAGGTGAACTGGGACTTTATCAGCATTTAAGACTTGTGTGGTGTGATGAACCAGATTTGTGAGGAGGACAGCTGCTGATAATTCAAGTCGAGGAATGGTCAGTCTTTTTAATGGAGCTATCTTCGTCTTAGAGCAGACAAGAACCGTTTGCACTTTATCCTCTTGGTCTATGGATCTTATAAACAGAACAGCAGCCATAGCTTGTTGAGATGCGTCACAAAAACCATAAATCTCAAAAGAATTCTTTGTTGACACTTGAAACCATCGAGGAAATGATATGAGTTTCAGATCTGGTAGTTGTTGAATAAACGTGATCCATTTTTCGGACTTCAGAGTGGGTAAAGGATCATCCCTGTCCAGTTTGAGAGACCAAAGTTCTTGGATGAAGATTTTAGCGGTGATTATGATTGGTGCTAGAAATCCCAGAGGGTCGAAGAGTCGAGTGATAGTTAAGAGAGTGGTTCGTTTGGTAATCGTTTCCATTTGTGGAATTATCCAAGTGAAGTGAATTGTATCAGAAGTTGGATTGCAACTCATTCCCAGAGCGTGAACAGTAGCGTCTTGGTCAATTGGTATAGAAGTTGGAAATAATTGCTTATCCGTAGGTATAGCTTAAAGAATTTCCGGATGGTTGCTTATCCACTTCTGAAGAGGAAAACCGCCCACTAAGCACATGCGATATATCTGTTCAACCATGTTCTGGGCTTTTTCGATGGAATCAGCCTCTTCGAAGACATCCACGTATCTGTCTTTACTTAAAGTGGCTGTAGCGAGTGGAAACCTGTAGCCTTTATCTTCGACGAGCTGCTGCATGGTAAGAAGGGCAAGATAGGGGGCACATGCTAAGCCATATGTCACTGTAGTCAGCAGATCCCAGTCATCCGGATGCACCTTAATTCTCCGGTACATTTTCTCAATGTCTGAAGTGAAGACACAGTGAAGCTGTCAAAACCAGATCAAGCCATCGATAAGTTCAGTCTGAAGTTTGATTCCTGTATGCAGAATGTCGTTGAGTGAGATACCGGTAGAAGTGAGTTTGAACGCGTTGAACACTACTTGAAGCTCGGTTGTGAGACTGCTGGGACGAAGTACTCCTTGGTGAGGAAGATAGAAGACTCGATTTGGCTCAGGAGTTCCTGACTGGAACTTGCTTCATGTGATTCAAAGTTTCATACTCAATTACAAAATCTGAATAGGCTTTCTGAAGAGATGGATCAGCTTGAAGTTTCTTCGTTAACCTTGAGACCCTGGATCTATGAATGCTCTAACTTTCATTTGCTCACCATTGTCAGAAATTACGAAGAGTTGAACTGTAGCTAGAAGTGTCTGAGACGGTGATGTGGATTCGTGGATAGCAGCACAATTAGTTTGAGCTCCTGGAGTTGAAGTCGATGGATAAGGCTGGTCAGAATCTAAATCTTTATAAATTGTGGAATTATGTTTTTTGCCACATTTCTTGCAACGTTTCGTAGACCGACAGGCTGATGCTCGATGCTGACCGAGACAGTTGTAGCCCAGATTGTTCTTTTGCACAATTTCAATGCGCCTTTGAACTGCCATACTCGTGTACTACGGACAACTTGTAAGATAATGGTCAGATGAACAAATGAAGCACTTACCAGAAGTAGTCTGATCACCTGAAGCGTGATGAGCCTTGCATGATTGTCGATTCGACTGAGACGTAGGTGTCCGTGACTTTTCTACGGCTTGAAGAGTTAGTAGTCTCGTCATCAAAAACTCGTTGAGTTGCTTCCATGTTGGAGGGTCTTTGGACGATCCCAAGTGCTGCTCCCAAGTCTTGACTGACGCTGAATCCAACCGTTAAACCGCAATGAACACTCGGATGTCATCCCACATATGTATTGGCCACTCGAGGGTTTCCAAGGTTCGATAAATTTACGTAATGGTTGTATACAGACTTTCCGATTCAACTGCTGATTCCTTTGTCATTCTCTTAATTGTTAATAAAGAGTGTAGAGCTGAATTAACCAAGAGTCGTTTATTTTCATAAAAGGAAACTAAGGCATCCCATGCTTTTTGAAAATTATCAGTGGTTAATGCGTTATTCTTCAGAAGGTGAGAAGGTGATTTGAATTTGAGATTACCATTGAATCGAAAAGGTCCTTAAACCGAAGCCAATCCGACGGAGATCCATCAAATGTTGGAAGGTTGAGCTGAGGAAGGCGTGGACCGTATTCCATCATGGCAGTAAACCCGGAGCCTTGAGATCCAGATTGAATAGAAGGTGACCTCATTCTCTTATTTTGGATACGTTCAAGTAAAGAGCTCATCTTCTCGAGCGCTTCAAGATAGGCTTCGTGAGTTGCATTAAACATATTTTCCTTGAAATATGATTTTTCTAGCAGACGTTCCTTTTCCCATGATTCCAGTTGTCTCGTAGAGATCCTGATGGCATCATGATTAAGTGAGAACTTGGACCATGATTCCTGGAGAGCGTTCCGACGAGTTTCAACTCGGTGTGAAGAAATGTTCAAAATCCCGACACTCATTAAATTGTCTGTTGCACCCGCGATAAACTCTATACGAAAAAACTGCTCGTCGATGCGATTTTTTGTGTGACTCACTCGCATCTTGAAATCGTTCACTCTCTCCGGCTCGTTCACAAAAAAATACAATTGATATTTTAAAGAGTTTAGCTTTAATACTCGCACCTATTTACTAAGGTATAATGTTAATCGGACTCACATGACAAAAAAGGGAAAGTAATTGAAAGTTCATCTCAATAGTTCTTTTTCACGTGAACGCTTTTTAACAAAGAGATAATCTACCTAACAGAAAAAGAGAGAGAGACTTCTGGAGATGGTTCACGAGGTTACCTCGCAGGCTAGCGGTTTGACTCAGAGCCTTGTGAGGGATAGGTTTTGCCAAAAACCTCGTGAACGAGAATGAGCTTGTCCAGAAGTACTAACACATTTTGTTTAAAGAACGAGACTCCACCGCAAGAGAAGCTTCTGGAGATGGTCCACGAGGTTACCTTGCAGGCTAGCGGGTTGACTCAGAGCCTGGCAAGGGAGAGATTTGCTAGAACCTCGTGAACGAGAGTAGGCTTGCCCAGAAGCACCCACACAATGTGAGAGAGGAGTCTCGACCAGTAAGAAAATTGGTATTTTGTCACTAGATGAACTTACAATTCCTTATCTCACCTTAATGGAAACTTTAGTACCTCGAAATTAAACTACAAGATATAATGAAAGAAAAAACTCTTAGGCATCGCCTTCGCGATCTTTGGTTTACGACTCAAAAACAAACGCTCAGAAATCGATGCGGATCGAAGGCTGAAGGACTACTAACCCCCAATGCAGGGCGCAATTAGGTCGAGGGAGGGATCCAGCATCCTCCCAAAGTGAGTGAGCGAGAGGGTCCAAAAGTGAGAGCGATGTCAAGAGTGACCGAAGGTGAAGGAGATAGCCATGTGGCCTGAAACTGACGCCGTGATCAAATGCGACGTAGTTACAGGAAACTACGACGCAGTTAGGAATTTTGAGAAAAGCCTGGCTCTCTTCTTTCCCCTTCATTTCTATAATGCTAAGTTAAATTCGCAATTCAACAAATGAACGATATAAAAAAAGTCAAGAGAAGAAAAACGTGGCTTTTTTAAAGCCCTACAAGGTTATCATAACAACTTCTTGAATTTTTTTGAAAAATCCAAAATTCAAATTCTGATCGCACAAAAAATAATGAAAAATCGATAATTCCATTTTGTGGGCAAACTATGCAAGATACGAAAAAAGATGAATAGACAAAAATTGTGCACCCAGAAAAGATCTACAAATTTTTCATCAATCACTTTTTAATAGAACGCGTCGTTTTTGTTTTACAGTGAACTGTTGCTTATTCCAGGGGCCGATAAACGTAAACATTTGGATATTTCAACGC
This sequence comes from Andricus coriarius, assembly GCA_932066315.1. NCBI lineage: Eukaryota > Metazoa > Arthropoda > Insecta > Hymenoptera > Cynipidae > Andricus > Andricus coriarius. Next base: position 14,968 of record CAKNWT010295320.1, on the reverse strand, counting down.
TGAAGGGGCCCCCACCTCTACCGCGAGTCATGGGGTGATTTTTTCAAGAGACGTTCATTGCCTGCCCCGGCCTTGTATCGATGCGCACGCAGTAAGCATGTTTACGTCCTTGAATTGAGTATTTTAGCATGACGTCACGATCATGATAGAATGGTTGAAATGTTAGAAAGATTAGAATAGGCACCTCTTTATATATGGGAATGCATACGACATTTTGGAAAAAAATATTTTAATCGTAAAATTAAGTTATAAATGTATGAATGATAATATTTTCCAAGTGTAGAAAGGTTTTGCATAATTTAAGGTTATAGTGCCCGATTCTAATCAAATCGATCCGGTACTCAAACCTCAAAGTTTGGATATTTTATTCTATTTCCTGAAACTGAAAGGTCCTCAATCGACAAAAGGATGGAACATGGCTGAGGAAATACATTCCACACTTGAGAAATATTACTATGCGTGCATTTATGACTTACTTTTACCTTTAGAATATTTTCTCAAAAAAGTCGTATGCACTCCCATGTAAAGACGTACCAACTATGCTAACTTTCCTGATACTTTCACCAATCCTATCTTGACCATGACGTCATGCTAAAATACTCAATTCAAACTAACGAGGGCTTCCCGCTCTACGGTCCTGTTTTTAATTGGTCAGCCACTAACGTGGGCGAGACCGTACATGGACAGTGGTGAGAGATGAATAAGTAAGACTTGGAATAAGCACGAGTTTACTGTATACGTAAAAAACAACATTATAATAAAAAATAGACGCTTTTTGGACAAACGACACAAGCTACGAAAAAAATAAATGGACAAAAGTTGTTCACTCAAAAGAGAGCTACAAATTTGTTATTAATCATTTTTTGATTGAATGCTTATTTTTTGCTTAAATCAGAAAAAAATAAAATTGAAAATAAACAAATTAAGTTTTTGGAAAAATGACACAAGGTGCCATAAAATCTTAATTAACAACATTTTTTTTTATATGATGAGCACATTTTTTTTAATTATAAAAACAAGACAATGAAAACACATCTGTTTCAATATCAATGCATATGAGGAAGCTTTGTAATGGTAACAATTTCCAAAATTTTTTTATTCATTTAATTAAACCTTCCTCAATTTAAAAATGTCTGGTACAATGTTCTATGCAATTTTTCGGATCTGTTCGTGTGTGCGGATGTGTGTGGATGTGAGTGGATGTCGCGCTTCTTTGTGAATACGTTAACTTGAAAACGGTTGCAGATCAATTGATGAAATTTAGAGGGCATATTTTTACTACTTATGTCTTGAAACTGACCGAAGGATTTCTAAAAATATATATTGCATTTTTTTAGCACTCATAATATTTGAAAATACGGCTTTTATTGTAATACTTTTTTCTTCAACATAATTCGAATTTGATGCAAGAATAAAAAAAGATTCCTTGGTTAGAGACGAATCGATTGACCTATAATATGAATACATTTTATCAAAGAGTAAGGCAGTTATGGTCATTTATATTATATTGATAATCGATTTTTATAGTAGAAATTTCAAATTTGATGCAAGAATAAAAAAGATTCCTTGGTTGGAAACGAATCGACTGACCTATAATATTAATACATTTTATTAAAGAGTAAGGCAGTTATGGCCATTTATATTATATTAATAATCGATTTTTATAGTAGAAATTTTTTTATTCTCATAATTTAAAGTTGATATGAGAATAGAAAAGATGTGTTGATTCGAGACAAATCGATTGACTTATAATATTAATATATTTTATTGAGCAGTAAGGAAGCTATGGTAATGCATAATATTTTAAAGAACGGTTTTTCATAGTAAAATTTTTTTCAATTCCATAATTTAAAATTGATGCAATAACGGAAAATATTCCTTGATTCGATGCAAATCGAATGACCTATAATATTGATACATTTTATTCAGGAGTAAGGAAGCTATGGCAACGCATAACATTTAAAAAAATTGTTTTTTATAGTAAAACTTTTTTCACTAACATAATTCAAAATTGATGCCTGAACGAAAAAGATTCCTTGATTCGAGGCGAATCGATTGACCTATAATATTAATACACTTTATTGAAGAGTAAGGAAGTTATGCTTATTCATAATATTTGAAGGATCTGTTTTAAACAGAAGAACTTTTTTCATCGACGTAATGCAAATTGGATGCATGAATAGAAAATACTTTTTGATAATAAATTTTCAAATAAAATAATTCTCGAAAATTACCATTTCAAATGCAAAATCTAGTTTGTCTATTATTTAAAAAATCACTACTGCGTCCTCTATGAAGAAGCAAATCCATTTTCTAACGGGAAGCAAAGTGCTCGTGAAATGAGCACCATATACTTATAAAAACAAACAAAGTGGATACACTCGAGATCGAATTCATAGCTAGTTTTCTATTTCGTTTTTAAAATAGAACCCTGAAAGTTGGAGCATATTCAATGGTCTTGGGTGTGTTCTTCGTATGGATAGCTCTTTTTATGAATGCATTCGGCTAACACCTTAATGTACAAGAGTTCCCACTTTTGGCAAAATCGGGTCCTATTATAACCCAGTTTTTCTTACATAAACAGATTAAACAATTTTTTTAAACCTGACAAATCGGTATAAGTAGGTCATAAAAGATTCAACAATATGTCGACCGATGTGTCTCGAAGACACGAACAAATACACCAGATATAGTATTGTTATATTTCGAATATGAAAAAAAAATTTTATTTAAACAACGTAAATTTTTGTCTTTAAATTTTTAAATGGGGGGAACCCCACTTCTAATTGGCCGATCTGGCTCAAATTCGTATCAGACCTGAACATCAATTGGGACTAAAATTCCTCCGAATTTCATGATCATAGCTCTTTTATTTTTCATTGTATGGTAAACAGAAAAAATTTAATTACCCTCGTATACGGACATTAAAAAAATTTTCATTCTGGTGTTTATGGGGTCCAGATATATCGAAATATGTCAAAAAATTAGGTTTAAAAATTTAATTCATACAAACCTGCCTCTATGAGGAAGCAATATGAGCAACCAAAACGCAGTTTAATGGCTTAAATTGACGTATAGTTTCCTCTCTTTTTATTGATTAATATAATTTATAGTATATCATTAGCATTTTCTATTTCCCAGGTAGATATTTAAGAATTTAGATCAATCTTCTTTTGAAAATGAAATGACCATACTAACATAATTTCATATCCTGAATAAATTATTTTCTTTGCATTAATACCAATTTTCTCTTTCGTTGACTCAGTTATTAATTATTTTTTAACGGAACGACCTTGAACAAACGAAGGAAGCGATATTGGACCACCATAAGAGCCAAACACGTTCTGCAGGAACTTGTGATTTTTTTAGTTAGCTTCATGTTTGTTCGCGTGGCTCGACTTCGGAAAAGAGAGAAAGTACAAAGACAGGCGGCGACAAGAGTCAAGGGAAGGGGGATTAAAAAATATTTACAATTAAGTCGCCCGGCAAACAGCAGTGTCGATGAAATATGCCCGAGGTCCATTGGATGGGGTTTGATCATACTTTATACAAGAGGCAGTATAATCCTGACATGTACTTGCTCGGTGCGTACATCCAGCAAAATCGTGCTTCTTTAGAATACATCTGCCTGGCTGGTTCACGAAAAGTCGCGAAAAAATCAAAAGCAGCTGCAGATGCTTGGTCACGCGACAGACTGAAGGTTCTTGATCAAGCTGACACAACTAATCTTACAGGAAATGAGAAATTTACATCTACCCTGTTTTCATCATTTATCAATATCAATCTCATCAGTATCACTCTCGTGTTCCATAATAATTTTTTGTTTTCTCATCAGAATAAAGTTGTGTAACGAAAGGACGATTTTGCTCTTTTTGCGCAGGGAAAAGTTGAATCTCTCGTTGAATTAATTTCGTTGTGCAGTCAAGTGTATTATATCAGTTGCGATATACAATGTATAGATGAGGATTCAGATTATCAAGCATTTTTTGCGACGTGTTATCTAAATTCGGTCATTTATCTTCATCATACATTCAATTAGGGCTGCACAGAAAAAACTAGGGATTCAATTTTGTTTCAGTCCATTTTCTTACACACTCGTTTTGAACTTAAGTTATGTTCGTTCTCTTGAGCAATAGAAAAACTAAAAAACAATTGAATTGTTTTAAATCTCCGTATTGCTCAATATGTACCAATTATGGTTTGATTTTGTTTGAGTATATTTTGGCGCCGTTTCTTTGTTCAAAATGATACTTAATTTTTTTTTGTGTTTGTTGAAGATATTTATGTGATTATCAAATTTCTACTTATTAAAATTAAAAGAGAATTGTTCTAACATGGTGGGGTTTGTTTTAGAGTTTTGCTCGGTCATGCGAATAAAAATAGTTTTTGGTAACTACAGACTTTACAACCGAAAATTCTCTTAAAACAGGGAAAAAGGTTGATTTTTCATGAAAATAGAAAAACGGAGATGAATTTTCAACCCATAGACAAATTTTTATCAGAAGAGTTGACTTTTTAAGTTAAAATGTTGAATGATTTAGAAAATAGTTGACCAAAAACAGTGAAAATTTCAACCAATTGTTGAATTTTAAAGGCAAAAAAAAGTATTTTTTATAAGACAGTTGCATTATTAACAAAAAAGTTCATTTTCAGCCAAAAAAATGAATTTTTAACCAAAAAAATGACTTATCTACCAAAAAAGATAAATTTTTAATTCAAAAGGACGAACTTGCTATCGGAAAAGAGGAATGTTCCATAAAACAGTTGAATTTTCAAACAAAACAACTTGCTTTTTAACCAAATATTGGAATTTCCAAGCGAAAAATATCAACATTCAACCACAAACAGTTCAATTATCAACCTAAAAAGGTGAATTTTCAACAAAAACGATTATTTTCAAGCAATAAAGATAAAATTTAAATCAAATAGGGTAATCGGTACAATCACCGCCCACCTCCCAATGATTGTTGACCTCATTTAAACATGCTTATATGAAAGAATACTCAGAAATTAGTACAGTATAGTGTGTTTAAATGCCAGACTAAAGTAAAGCCAGTGGTGTTGAATGAGTAAGGAGCTTACGCAAACGAAAAGTGGTTGATATCAGGAGTGTCCCCGTGTTGGAAATTATTTTTTATTCCACACCCGACCGAAAAACCCACCTTTTGCCCCTGATAACCGGGGCGAAAGTAGCATATTTTTCCCGAAAAATA
>CAKNWT010295306.1:3972-19254 GCA_932066315.1 Andricus coriarius | reverse complement strand
CCCGGCCTCCAGCTTACTTTCCATATCCGCAATTAAAATTGCAAAAAACATTGGGCTAAGCGGACACCCTTGCCTTAACCCCCTATCCATCCAGAATCCCGCCGAAATCCCCTTTTACCTTATCTTTAATCCCTTACCCTCTCGATCAGTCCTCTCTCCATTCCCCTATCCTCCATCGCCTCCCACAATCTTCCCCTATCCACCGAAGGAAACGCGTACACTCTTGACCCCTTCTTCGCTAATTCTCTATCCACCACGTGCTGCAGAACGTAGATATTGTCGATAGTACTCCTGCCCGCTCTCAAGCCCGCCTGCGTCTCCGGCAATATTCCTTTCCCCTCGACATCCTTCCGCAGCCTCTCCGCCACCACCATCGCGTATATTTTATACGCCGTATTCATTAGCGTAATCCCGCTATAATATTCCTGCCTATTCTTTCTTATTCTCTCTTATTCTCCTTTCTTATACAGTGGCACTATTAACCCTTCTCTCCACCCTCCTGGGAATCCATCCTCCTTCCATACTTTCTTTACTACCTCCCTCAGCCTCTCCCTAACCTCTTGTGTACTAAACAGCCATGATTCGTTCTCCACCCCATCCAGCCCTGCTGCTTTTGACCTTTTTAACTTCCTTATCTGTTTCTCTATCTCCTCATCACCCAACTCCTCCATCTCTTCCTCCCGCGTTCTTCGACTCTCACCATCCCTCTTCTTTGAATCTGAGCCCTGAAATGATTCTTTAAAAAACTCCCTCCACTCCTCACTCCTTATCTTCTCACTTATCCGCACTCTGCGCTTTCTAGACCTATTTATTATCTTCCACACATCCCCTTCTGTCTTAAAATTTCCTAACTCCTCTTCCAGATCTTTCTCCTTTTCCTGTTCTTTCTTCTTACCCTCTTTCCACTTCTTGTACTTCCTCTTCACCTTCCTTTTCATCTTTTTACATTCCCTATCCCACCACGACTTCACCATTCCTTTCTTCTTCTTTTTGAATACCTTCTTTTGCATGCAACCTTTAACTTTCTCTTTTAAATTTTCCCATATCTCTTCCACCGACTCCCTTTCAAAACGTAAGTTCCTTAACTGCTCCTTATACCTCTCTATCGCCTCCCTCGCCCAGCTCACCCTCTCCCCATCGACCCTTCTTCCCCTCTTTGCTTCCGCTACTCTCACCCCTTATCCACAGCCCTAATGGCTGATGGTCTGATTCCACCTTCCCCTCTACTGCGAATCTTTCTGTCTCCTCCCACCCATGCGTATTCATGACTACATAGTCTATCACCGACACCCCCACCTTACTTACATATGTGTATTCCCCCTCTTCGTCCCCAGTTACCATACCATTCGCCACCGCCCAGCCTCTATCCTCCATCCAGTCCCTTAGAATCTCCCCCTTCTTATTTATTACCTTATCCTTTGATTTCCTTTCAAAGCTCTCCCCTTCCCTGTAAAGGCCTCCTTCTCTCCCCATCCTCGCATTAAAGTCCCCACCCAGTACCACCATACCGTCCTCTCTTTCGCCTAGCAAGTCTTCCACCCTTTCTTTAATTCTTTCCATCCCATCCTTATTGTACACTGTCACAAACTTACTCGTTGCCCCTCCTATATTTACTTCTCTCATTTGCACTCCCTCCCCCTCTTCCTTTCCATGAACTACTTTCTCTAATCCTTCTCTAACAACCGTTATAATTCCCCCACTAGCTCTTCTTGGATATACCTCCAGAACTCCTCATCTTTCTTCTTTATCCCTGCTACGTTCCAGTACAGCACCTTCACTACTCCTCTGCCCTGCATTACCCTCGCCCCCTACTTCCTACGAAACAAATTCCCCTGCACTTCCTTTAACACCTCTTTCTCCTCATCCCACACCCACATTTTCTCGTCTATTCTTATTTTCTGATATCCTACCTTTGCCGATCTCCCTTCTCTCCTTTCACTCCTAGTCCTGTCGTACAGCATTCTCTGCACATCCCTTTCTTTTCACGTCAAATCGTGATCGATGAAAACTGCCCTATCCTTTATTCTATTCTTACTTTCATCACCCCCAACTTTTCTTCCCAGCTCTTCAACTCCACAACCGCCACTTCCTTCTCCTTCCTCCCCTCCAACTTAACCTTTCCTACCATCTTTTTAACACACCCTATGCTCTGTAGCAGCGCTTCCACACCCTCCCTTTCTTCACCGCTCTTTAGCTTCAACCCTCTTATCACACTATTGTTTCTCCTGTCTGCCTTCTCTCTTCTCTCCATTCTCATCTCCATTGCCCTTATCCTTTCCCTATTCCCCCTCTCCTCCTTTTGATTCCTACGCTCTCCCACTTTCTCTTCTATCATATTCTCTACCCTCTCCAAAATACCTTTAATTTCGACCCCCTCACCCCCGCCAACTACTTCCCTTTCCGCCCTGCCCTCCACCTTTTCAACTCTTTCCTTCCACTCCCTAATCTCCTCTTCCAGCTGCTTTATCTTAACGTCTTTGTCTGTCCTACCCCTCTCTAACCCTTCTACTCTCTCCCTGAGCTCTTTCATCTCCTTTTCCCATTTCTCATCTCTGATTCTCAAGACCTCCCTCATACCTTCCATCTGCTCTTTAGTCCCCCTTACGTCCTCCCTCAGCCCCCTGATGTCGCCTGATAACATACCGAGAGTCTCCTTTTCCGACTTTCCCTCAATTTTTTGGAGGGTCGACCGACGTGTTCTCCCGCTTTTTTTTAAATGGACTCTACCTCGCATTTCCCCGGAACTGTCTTGGTTGTCTCTCTTCCGCTTCAAGAGATCCTCCCCGTCACTTGTGCTTGACGCTCTCTCTCTTACTATCTCGCTTCCTTCGTTCTCACCGTTCCTTTTTCCCCCACTCCCTGACGCGCTGCTCGAAATTCGACCACGCACTGTTGGCCGTCGTGGCACGTGGAAAATTTTCTTTCCGTCAATTTCACTACCAGCACTCTCACTGCCCACCTCCCGCTCTGCCGTCGGTAACTGAGACCTTTCCATACAGTCCCCTCCGCAACTGACAGATGTCACTGAAGAATAGTCCTGTCTATTGCCGCCAAATTTTCCCTTTATTTCTCTTTTTTATTTTATTTTGTTCAGTTCCTCACAGCCCTTGCAAACACCCCTTTTTCTCCCTTGAGATCCCCCAACTCTGCTTGAACCCCCCTTGACCCCTCTAAGGTCCCAGACTCCTGACCACAAACTCCCCCGACTCCTTGCCAACCTAACCACACTTTCATTAAATATCTAAATCCCACCTCACACCTACGCTGTAAATTAATTTTTATCTTCCCAATTCACCCCGCACAACCCTACTCACCTCCTAGGCGTCCACCCTCACGCTCCACTCACACCTTCCACACAAATTCTGTAAAATTCTTTCACCACCTGTCACCGAACACAGACTCACTACCGCGACCAACATGAAAGTCCCTATATACAGGGTGTCCAAAAAGTAACGAAACACCTAAATAATTTATCAGGTAAAATATTTTTCAAAAAGTTCAAGGTCATTCTTGAAGTAACTTTTACCAAGGAATCCAGTGGTGACCTTGAATTTGACCTTCAAGGTTATTTCAAGGTCAACTTTGTTTTTTTAAATGGGAACCCCTAGTTTTGACAACGGAAATCGAACGAGCGGGAAATTTTACGTCTAAACACAAATTTAGGTCATGGGTCAAAGATGACCTTGAACTTCAGCTGAAGGTTATTAGGCTTGACCCAGGTATGGGACGTGTCCAATCCGTACTGCTTCGGCTCAGGTGTTTACAAAAAAGGCCTATGTCATTCTTGGTGTAACTTTTAACGAAGAATCCTATGGTGACCTTTAATTTGACCTCAAATTGACCTGAAAGGTCAAAAACAAAAATTTTCAAGTCAACAAATTTAAAAGATTGAAAAAAAAATCAAAGTCAAATTTTATTTATTCATTATTTTATCAAATTTTTTGTGAAGAAAGTTGAAACTATACTTTGATCGACTTTTTTATTTTTCGTGGGTTTGGTGCTAGCATAACTAATATTCAAGAAGCACATTTTTTTCTTAATTTTGTTACTTTGATTTTTTTTCAATTTTTTCAATTTTTGTACTTGAAAAATTTTCTTTTTGACCTGGAAGGTCAATTTCAAGGTCAAATTAATGGTCGACGCAGGATTCCTGGTTAAAAGTTACTCCAAGAATGACCTCGACGTTATTCATAAACACCTGAGCCGAAGCAGTACAGATCGGACCCGCCCCATACCTGGGTCAAGCCTAGTAACGTTCAGCTGAAGTTTTCAAGGTCACCCTTGACGTACGACCTGAGTACATGTTTAGACGTAAAATTTCCCGCTCTTTCGATTCGTGTTGTCACAAATAGGGGTGCCCATTTAAAAAAGCAAAGTTGAACCTGAAATAACCTTGAAGGTCAAGCTTAAGGTCAAATTCAAGGTCACCACTAGATTCCTGGTTAAAAGTTACTTTAAAAATGACCTTGACCTTTTTGAAAAATATTTTACCTGGAAAATTATTTAGGTGTTTCGTTACTTTTTGGATACCCTGTATTTTCACCTCATATCTAAAGTCGGAAGAGCCTATTCTGGAGTGGTTGGTAGAAGGGGCACAATACTCCTGCAAAAAATTGGCAACTCAGCTCACCCAAAGAATTACAGGCCAATCACTTGTCTGAACACACTGTATAAGATCTTCAGAGCTATCCGAAATGATAGATTTGTTCGGACAATCGGACCTGTGTGGCAAGAAATGTACGAACAACGCGATTCAAAGAGATGTGTCTGCAAAGACGCAGCATACTACCAGCACAACCTATCGATGGCCTGGATTGATTACTGGAAAGCTTTCGATTCAATCTCCCATAGACTTGTCATCTGTCTGTTGGAAAGCTTAAAGGTTCATCCGCAAATCGTGAGGTGCATAGAGAGATTGATGCCGTTTTGGAAAACCAGATTTACTATCTGATTTAGAAAACATCGTGTGACAACTAACAACGTCACCTTTCAGAGAGGTGTCTTTCCAAAGGGTACTTTTGCGGCAAACCTAGAAATCGAAAACATAAGGTCACTCATGTATTTTACATTATTGATGAGATCTACGCTAAAAATAAAGAGCAAGTACATCTAGCTTTATGGTTTGTCGAGGAATACTCTCAGGAGATTAAAGTGGAGTTAGGGTTAGAAAAATGCGCCAAGGTTTATTTGAAGCGAGGAAAACTTAATGGCATCCCCGAATACCCTGAGCTCGTCAACAGAAGCGCTATATGACACCTTGGCGCGGGAGAGACGTATACAATCCTGGACGTGCCACAGAGCCGCATTCAGGACGTGACATCTATTAAGGATACTCTCCGAAGCAGATACAAACGTCTCATCCTACAGATTTAGTCTTTCGAACTGTCGGCGTGGAACAAAGTATCTGCAACGAACATGCTTGCCATCCCGGTTGTATTCTATTCATTTGGAGTGGTGCCATGCACGAAGGACGAGCTCAGATCCCTTGATATCGGGGAATACTGAATCTTGAATGTCTTCACAACAGGATTATTCTGAGTATAGTACATTCCTGATGATAGCTGCAGAACATGTAGGACACGTACTATCTAGTTGTCCAACTCATGCGGAAACAACCTATATCCAAAGGCACAATGCGGCGCTAGAGTGCTTTATTACCACCTCTGTCATTCTGACGACATTAGCCTTAATGCTGCTCCGCTAAACGCTCCTAGGGAAGTAAAGTTAATTGTCGAAAATGAGAAGTGCCGCATATACTGGAGCTTCATATTCTCGACAATTGTTTCTGTTGTGCACTCAAGGCCTGACATAGTTCTTCTTGACGTCGAGAAACGAACCATGTTCGTTATCGTGTCTTTGGCACCAGCTGACCAAAACATCATAGCCAAGGAGAATGAAAAGAAAGAGAGGTATAAAGACCTTATAAGGGAGCTGCGACGGTTATACCCGAAATATTGTGTTAAGCTAAACATCCTGATCATCGGCGCTCTTGGAGATGTCAAGCTTCCACTGGTCAATATCCTGAAAAGCATTCCTGCGTGTCAACAAAATGATAAGACACTTGCGGGGAAAATTCAGACGGCGGTCGTCCTTAGGTCACTCCTCAGGGTACACCAGACTTTTGCCGGATCATGGTATTGAGCCCCTCACAGACTGTAACCACCTATTTCACGGTCGTGAGACGTGATTACGGCTGCAATTTTACCGCAATTTCGCTGAGAGCAGGTGCAGTTTTTCAGATTAGCACCCGCTCCCGGTGAAATCCCGCGTTGGCCTTATGACAAACTTTTAAGTAAATAACGATGGAAAATTTGATTTTTTCAGTTTTCGAATTAGACCGAGATTTTGCATTAAATGGCTCCCAAGGATTTAAAACTCTTTTTAGAGTATTTTGAGTACGCGATCAAGTAGGATTTTGATTTAAAATAATTTTTGAAGTATTAGGTACATAGAGTAACATACTACCGACAGTTTTTTTTTTGTTTCTGACGTTTTTATCAAACTTCTTGGTGTGTGTTTGTTTGTGTGTGTGTCAATAACATGCATCGACGTATGACGAGGCGATATACTCAGAACTAAAAAAAGAAACGTCATGAATAATATTTTCATTATGCATCACTACATATGATGCAGGAATGTCCCTAAAATACGTCTCCACTGCTAACTAAATTTCGACCAAATTGGCGTATAACGCGCTGTAGTATAGCTTGCTTTAACTGATGGCGGAAATGTTAAACGTTGTACCTAAATTAAAGCATTGGACTTATGGTTAAATACATTTACATTTCAATTATGTTGTTACCAGTCAAGAATAAAAATAACCGCAAAATGTCACAATACGCAGGAATAAAACCGATATAAAATTTTTAAAAGACCAGAGTCAATAGTAAAGAGGCTTTTGAAATATTTGAATTTAAGGAAGATTTTCACATTTTGTATCATAACAATGCTGCAACTGGCTGGCGCATTACCCAGGACTTGTCAGATTTGTTTGTAAAATCAAAAACAATAAAACCTTGTCCCCGGTTGTGCATTTATTTGTGGATTTTTGTAGGTTATAAATTAATAATACATCATCTAATGATACATCATCTTTCCCCACTTACATTTACTCTTACCATTTTATTCTACACTGTCCTTCTCAGTAATATTTTGATAATTAGAAATGAGTTTATGTTAAAGGTATCACAAATTTCTAAATATAATTTGCATTCTTACTAATCTAAAAAAACTTCGTATGTCACAAACAATGAAAGTAAATAATAACTCTTTATGTAACGCAGGCATAATTCACGCGTTTTATCAGCACCTTTTAGCTCTGAAAGTAGCCGTTTATGCAACAGGTGGAGCGACAATAAATGCGCATATGCGGGGTAAAATTATGACTATAATCCTATTCTGCACATGCACATTCGCTGTCGCCCGTGTACAATTATGGCCGGGTCTACCTAACGTTGAATGACAGACGTAATAAACTTGTAGATCATACCTTTTTTTATATAAAATGTCGCGTGCACCAAGGAGGCAATCGTCTCTCGCGTGTTTGCAAAACTCACGCTCGAGTGAAAAGACTGAGCTTGCCTTCTAGGTACACAATATACTGTTATTCTCTAAATCCTCGTAATCTTTACTAAAGTGAAATTTAAATTAAATCAATTTTCCACTGTCATCTTCTTATATCTCCTTGCAAACTACGGGTACATGGTTTTCGTGTTTTTCAACTACGTGCTCTGATAGCCATTTCGAGCTTGATTTCAAAGTTTTGCACATAGTCTATAGTTAAAGTTCAAAGAATAAGTGGGTTTGCGGATTGAGTGCTGGTTTACGGATTCAGTTCGAATGTACGCGTTAACTCTATATTCTTGAGACCGAACTAGTTTTACACGCCTCTACAGAAAACACTTTTTATTTTCAGGAAATAAAGAATATGAAAATGTTATGACTTGAATTTGTTTTGTATGAAAGTTTCATTCATTTTAAATAAAATTTATAAGAGTTTATTTGGAGGAAATAATTATTTTGAAAATAGATGCAGTAAACATTTAAAAAATGTTATTGATTAATTGAATTTAACATCTTGCCCATCCCTTCTTGTGCAGTTCTGCTGAAGTATCAGCAAATTAATGGTTTGAAATTGTGATGAGAATTTTATAGTACACAGTAAAATTTTAAATCCTACAATTCCTAAAACAAGGCAAATTTGTTCGTTATTAGAATCCACTACTCGAAAAAAGTCTTTTTGTTCCATTTTTCGAATCCAGTCTTAACCCTTCCGCCGGAACATCCGTCTGTCAGGCGGATAGCATCTGAAAAGTTGTTGCTAGATAAATTTCGGAGGCCCGAGCGCGTAAAAGACGTAGACATAGACTATTGTGAAATATTAGTTTTGGAGAATTAATTGGAAAAATCAAGGTATCCGTCTCCCAGACGGATGTTCCGTCAAATAGTTGAAAAAAAGACGTTTCGTTGGAAGGGTTAATCGAGGCGATCTTTAAAAAAAAATTGTAAAATGGTTTTCCGAATCTTTGGGTAAAAGTAAATCGTTGCTGTCTCTTTAATTTTTTTCGTGTCATAAACGGTTTGGAAGTCATAACGTGATATTCACTTCTGATATCATTTAAATCCCTCGATCACCAAATCTTCAAAAAATCGTAATTAGCAATTTAAGATTCCAGATGTCTCACTATGACCCGATGGATTTCATAAGATCTCTCAGGATTTTCGGCGAGATTTCAAAATGGTTTTCAACTGTTTTTAAGGTGCTAAATCTTGGGATCTCCGTGAGGGGCTATGCACTCAGAAATCTGTCAAAGAAATTGGTAGAGTATGGCGGAGATTGCAAGGATGGCACGAAAGACTGCCGTAGATTCGAAAGGATTTGCGCCCCCTTTCAGGTCGACGCGACGTGGAATCTCTCGCACATAATATTGGGAATCAATTTAGGCATGAGTAAATTGTGAAGTTAATGAAAAGGACATTAAAGCAACGGCCATAATCCGAGTAATAATATAAGAATACATACTCGAATTTTATTATTGAGATCAAAAATCATTCAATTTTGAGCAACTTAATTTATTCTAATTAGTAATGAATAATTAACTGGAGGTTGGCAGTACCGAACTAGGTAACCAACAAAATGGGAAGTTTTCAGTAGAACGAAAAAGCATTCTTTAAAATCAAAATCATTATTTAAAGATGAAACAAAATTCCAGTCCCAAGCTGGAAGGTTTCTAAATTAAGGCAAAAAAAGAGTGATAAAAAAATGCATCCAGGTTCGAAAAATGGATGTGGAAGTTGACGATCTTAAAGTGGCCTAAACCTAAAATAGAAGCCGGCTCAGCATCGGTTTGAGGTAAAACATTAAATTTTTAGCTAATTTGGATTGCGATTAAAGATTAAATTAAAAATGTTTTGCCAAAATGAAATTTTTTTCTGAGATATTGGAATGTTGAATCAGAATAAAAAATGGTTGATCCCAAGAAATTATCCTATTCAGAGACATTATTTGCTAAAAATCCAAAAAGATAAGAAAAAAATATAGTTTTTTCTATAAATTAGTGATAATACCACAACGTGTATTCGATTTTTTAAAGATTTTTTTATGCAATAAACCCATTTTTCATCAAAATAATGATAAGCATTATTATTAACCTGTTTGAATTTTTAATTTGTATTGCTATTGATCGTTATTTTTGAAATGATGTATTGCAGCGAAATTGATAGAAATTGGGGAAATGAGTTGGATATGATTGGATGACCGGTACAAAGCATTAAAGAATTTCATTAAATTAGTGAACAACTGAGATTGGCCATATTACAAAAAGAATGTTTGATTAGGAACAAAATTTTATGGGGTTTTTTTCCTAAAAAGATTGTTGAGATTAATAATTAATCTATATATACCTTACACCTATATACCTATGTACCCTATACCTATATACCTATCCACACAATACTATTTTCCAACCGAGCAATTCACGCCTACCCCGAAAGGGAAACGGCTTAAGGGCATGTGACACGCTTAAATACCTACCTTACCGGCCTCACCTTTTCAATTTTCTGAATTTCTTTTTGAATCTAAAAACTTTTTTTCTAAATAAAATATCGGCTTCAAACTTTGATAAATGCAAGAGCCGACAGTAAAGTACGTTTATGTACATCATTTGAGTATAAAAGATGCAAAAATAAATATTCCAAATAAATGAAAACTCTGGTTGCCAGTTCGGTCGATATTCGCGATGGCATGAAAATGCGAAGTCTGGCGGCCACTAAACGAAGCTCTATCAGCTGGCTCGTCTACACCTGAAATGTGGGGTCCACGCTGTCAAGATTGATGATGCGGTGTTCTTACAATAGTATTTTTTAAAAGTTGTGTCCAGCATAAAAGTTGAGTGAAATATGTATAATAATGGTATAATAATAATAATGAAAAAAATAATAATATATAACCTCGCACCTGACGTTTGTAGCGATCGCGGCAATAGCCGGTATGGTCTGTCAGGGACTGCGCGAAAGACGGCGACAGATTCACATGCAATCTTAGTGCACAGCCCCTCGGATCTCCGAAATCTTGCAAATGCGAGTTTGATTTTCTTGGTTCTGAGCTTTGATTTTTTTATTCTATAGTTGGACTAACTTTGATCAAGTATTCCGAAGTCAATAGCCCCTCGTTATACCGTTTTAAAAAATTGAGTGTGCAGCACCCTCTCACCTATCGCACTACCAGCTATCGCGACTTCCTTCCTTTGACCCCGCTACTCACACATGCATGCGCACGCATTAAACAAAATGCTCGCACGAAAAGCATAATTTTTGAAAAAAAGGTTGAGATTCAATGTAACCTATTTAATGAGATAGTTTCAATTTGTAAATGCCTAGAAATTCTGGATCGAAGAAAAAAAAAACTTCTTCGAAAAGAAGTTTTTTTGAATATCGATCCGAGTTAGAAAAAAGCCGTAATCGATATTGTAAGAGAAATTGAAATGTTCGTAACATTTATAGGTAAGGCAGGGTTCGAAGCTCCACCAGTTTTTATTTTTTCTATACTTTTTTAGGTGAGGCTACTTTTTTGCTACTTTTTTCAGTAAAGTCGTATAAGCAATTGAGCCTACTCAAAAATGTCAGTTTCTTTTTCAACGTTAACAATTGAAGAAAGGTATGTCTAAGGAAACTACTCTACCTCAAAAAAGACATAAATCAATAACAATGGAATAGTCGATAGGTTTATTAAAAAATCTCAAAATGAGAAGGAAGAGTATATACATTAGGGTGTGTTAAATATAAAAGATGAAAATCGAAATTGGAACTGGTGTGAATTGGTGAAACACTTTCCGCTTGCGCTTTAAAGTTCTCTAGGCGATAACTTATGTTTAATTGACCCCTATTTAAGAAATTTAAATCTATAAGAATAACGAAAGAATTTTGTCAGGCATTTGAGGATTTTCTACTGGTAAAAAAGAATTAGAACAAAATTTGATGAGTCTGGGAAATCCAGGTATGATTATAAACACCAACAAAATTTGAGTAAATTTCAGCCTTGTGCTTTATTATAATAATGCAAAATAGCAGCAAAAAATCATATTTTTGAAGTTTTGATTGATATTTATGAAAACGGTTAGTTTCAGTGAAAAATAGTTAAATAGAAAACTGTTCGGCATCTTATCCTGCACGGATAAGGTTGTTTAGAGTTTTTTGTATAATTAACCGTTTACCTAAAAAGGGAGGGAAAAGAACCACTTTTTACACAAATATTCTTGCCTGATTTATTAATCATTATGAATACTTCTCTCGATGCCAGTGAACCTAAATTGTGCTTATAAGCATTTCTCCAGGTTACCTATCACTTCATATAGAGAAATTTGCTCCATATGTTTACAATAGGGTGGTCCAAAAATTTGACTCTTGATTTTTGGTTATCGATCCCGCCCAATTTGTTCGTTTTCCGGAAAAAGATAATCTGTAATTTTTTTTTCTTTTTTTTTCAACGTTAACCCCGTGCCCCCGGGCTTTTAAAATTAACATGGAGTTTTAAATGGAAAAACTCGGTTTTTGAAAAAATGGAAAAAAGAAGTACTTTTAATAAATTTTTTGCGAATGAAAGCTTAGTCACCTGTTAAGGAATTTTTAAAGAATAATTTCCACCCAAAAACTCTTCATTTGGACCCCCCAATCCTCTTTTATTGTGCCCGGGAATTGCCCCAGAAAATGCAAAATAGCAGTTTACTGTCAAATTCAGGCTAGAGGCGGTATTTTATTTTTATTTCTTTCTTAACATGAATATTTTTTAATGATAAGAATATATTCTTATCTTTAAAAAATATGGAAGTCCTATAGGACTTCCAAGTATTTTTTCAATAATTTTGAATTATTTAAACAAATATTATTTATTTAAACAATTTTTCACCATGTAAGCCGTGAAAAGTTATTATGATTAGGGATAAATGATATAAATATGAGGAATGTGAAGAGTAGTACTTCTTGTTTAACAGGTTTGTTAATTATTTAAACAATTCTCAGTTGGTTCTACAATTTTTTCCCCTGTAAAGCGTGAAAAGTTATTATTTTCTGGCATTAATTACACAATTAACCGATGTGGGGAGTAAAATTTGTTTCGTAAGGATATTTAGCAATATTTAAAAAAAAATCATTCGTTTAAACAAATTTTCTTTGTAAATCGTGAAAAGTTATTTAAAAGTTATTTAAACAATTAATAATCACTTACTTGCGCCTTTTCATAGGGAAGATGGAGAAATGTCTAGTTTTTTTCTAATCTCTTACACTATGTTGCTTATTATTCACTATTTCATTATCTCAGAACTTATACCCTATGCCTATATTGTGTTAAGAATAAAATTCAATTGCTATAAGAAAAGTACACTCTTTTTACATTCTCATCAGAATGAGAAAGTATAAGTTTCATGTGAAAACTGACTATCGCGGATTTTTTTAAATCTCCACGCTTCGACACTCCCTGAATCCAAAAAAAAAAACAGGTTTTACGATGGTGTTTCTGTCGGATAACTTTTGAAAGACTAAGCTCGGATTAGGCTATAATATCTCTCTAAATTTGAATTAGTAAAATATAACTGATTATCAGTTAAATTCTACTAATTGCTATAGCTAGAATTGAGTCACTGACAATTAGTAGAATTGTATTGATTGAATTAGTAAAACGAAATTTATTAATTGATCAGTTATAGTTGTATTGAAGGAATCAGTTAATTTTAAGAGGTTATGTTCCAAATATATTTGCGCACCATTTTTAAATGTGAAATCGTTTAGGGTGTACAATTTATTCACACATGTAGTAATTTCTTATTCATTTATTAAAACGAAAGTCTTAAAATACACTTTATTATTATAAATAATGTTAGAGTATAAACGAAAGCTTGATTCAAAAATTGTTCCTCTATCAATTTATTCTAAGTTTATAATTGATTCACTGCAGTTACGGTATAACTGATTACTTCAGTTACGGTATTTTTACTGTTAAAATTAGTAAACTTCTGAAAATAACTGATTCATCAATTAAAATTAAGTGTACTGAATGAATTAGTAAAATTTCTACTAATTCAAATTTAGAGAGATGGGAAAGAGTTTTAGGGACCAAAAGGAAAGTTGGAGTTCGTTATCCAGCCTTTTTTGACCAGCGATTAAGGTTTTAACCACAAAAAAGAAAGAAATTACAGTTGCCGATTCTTTAACTTTTAATTTTAAAAGGTCTGTGCACAAGTATGGGGGGAGTATACATATCGAGCGGGAGATCCTAAAGACGCGCGCCATAGGCACGCTCTATTCTGTTTCATTTATATACTTCAGGAAAAATCTACATGCAAATTATTTTCAATTCACAGATTCCATTAATCTGCGTGGGTGATTTATAGAAAAAAGGACTATACTTTACTTAGAGCAATGGAATTTAATTGTTTAAACAAATTACTATTGTTTAAACAATATACAGGGTTTGTCCGAAAAATAATGTTAGTGGGTTGATTAAAAAAATGTATAGATCAGCTCGGTACAACAGATTAAAAGGTTTCAAAATAGGCTCTTCCCGCGTCGATACATCGCTTCCAGCGAGATTTCCAGGCATCGAAGGCGTCATGGTAGGCCTCGTCCCGAATTTCTTTTAAAGCCTTGGTGCAAGCCTCTTTGACTTTGTCAGCTGTCCCGAAATAATTTGTCTTCATGGGAGTTTTTAAGCGCTGTAACAAAAACAAGTCTGGGGGAGCCAGGTCAGGACTATAGGACGACTGGGAAACCATTGGCACCTTTGAATCAGCCAGGACGCGGGTCACGAGCGCACTTTTTGCATCTGAAAATTGTTCGTCACAATCTCGTGAACGGTACTTTTCGAAATGTTTAATGACTGTGCCCCTAAACGAACACTTAAACGACGGTCTGAGTTCTACAGTTCTATCACACGCGTCACATTATCGTCGCTGGTGGCCATTGATGGCCGTCCAGCGCGGGCTTCATCGCTGACCTCTTCACGGCCGGCCTTCTAAAAAGGCCTTGTGCCACCAGTGGACTTGACGTTCCGACAAACAATCATTACCAAAGTCCGTCTTTATCATAGGAAAAGTTTTCAGGGCGGACTTGCCGAGTTTTACACAAAACTTGATGGCAAACCTTTTTTCCAAGCACGCTGCGACATAGTCATTTCACAAAAAAATCACTGACATTACATTTCGGACAAACCTTGTATGGTATACGTTCTGAGATGAGGAAATACTGCATAACGAGCGACATCGTGCAAGAGATTCGAAAAAACTAGACTTTTCTCCACCATCTCTGTGAAAAGGCGCAAATAAATGATTGCTAAATATTTTAAACAAAAAAATAGTACTCTTAGCATTCGTTAATTGTGTCATTAATTGCAGAAAAGAAAAACTTTTTACGATTTACAGGGGAAAAAATTGTTTAAACGAATGAAAATTGTTTAAACGAATGAAAATTGTTTAAACGAATGATAATTGTTTAAAAAATTACTAAATATCCTCGAGAAAAAAATATTTTTCTCAACATTCGTTCCTAGTGTCATTAATTCCAGAAAATAATAACTTTTTACGATTTCAAGGAGAATAAATTGTTTAAACAATTCAAAATTATTTTAAGAATACAGGGAAACCCTTCACAAAATTGATTAAAAATAATTCATGTTGAAAAAATACCGTCTCAAGCATGAATTTGATAGAAAACTAATTTTGCATTTTTTGGGACATTTTCCGGGCACAATAAAAGAGTTGGGGGGGGGGGGGAGGGGTACAAAAATAATTGGGT
>CAKNWT010295303.1:10898-23122 GCA_932066315.1 Andricus coriarius | reverse complement strand
CCGCTAATTTTACTTTTGCCCCGCTGATTTTACTTTTGCCCCGCCAATCTTACTTTTGCCCCGCTAATTTTACTTTTGCCCCGCAAAATTATTTTTCGGGAAAAATATGCTACTCTTGCCCCGCTTATCAGGGGCAAAAGGTGGGTTTTTCGGTCTCAAACCTTTGAGCCTAATGAGAATTGAGAATTATATGTGATCATAAAGCGAATCGATTGAAAGTTTGCGCTCCTTATTGTATGAAAATTAAGTTCGGCAAGAACAAATCTGAATTCAAGATCACCGATAGAATTGAGAAGCTCATAAAAAAATTCGTCAATCCAAATTTTTGTTCAACGGATTCAAAGTTTCCGTTAAGGATATGCACCTCTGGCCGGCGAGCTCTTTTCGATCGCGAAAAGAATATTTTCACCAGACCTGTACCAACCATGCCGAACTATGAAGACATGATTCTAAAAGTACAAACTTGAACTATGAGGAAACGTATGCAACTGTTACATTTGTCGTGCAGCTAGCTGTACTAGTCACACTCCGGTCAAGAAAGGAAGAGGACACGTGCGTCACAAATCAAATCAAATTAATGCCTCGAATGCACTGTAGGCCAAGTCAGATGATATCCACGTTCCTGGTGCATCAGAGAAAAAATCAGATAAGACTCCAGAAAAAATCTGGATTTTTACGAAGTGCTTTCAACAAATAGGCAGAGAAATCAAACACTTTTGTATTGGTCCTAATGGTTCATCGAAGACTGCTCAGAATATGACAAAATTACTGGAAAAATTACCTGAAAAGCAGCAAGATCAAGTAGTAACATCTACGTTAAAAAGGCAGTTACCATCTCAGAATAATGTCGATGATATTAGTAAGGAGAATAAGGAACTCAGTTTAAGTACAGGCGGTTCTAGATCAAGAGTTGTTTTGAATCCAATGAATGAGAAAAAGTGGAATTTACCACCGTCAGAACAGCCGGGTGAATCGGTCCGCCATAAATTCATAAAGCATTAGGAAAAGTATAGAATAACCATTATTGATGATCCAACATACTTAGAGAGATTGAAAACTGCCGTTGTCAGCTTTTCATCTCGATACTTCTAAATTAAATGAAAGACATGTAATTTAATTTAAAACAAATATAAGTACCTGATAAATTCAATATAAACCGATTTGCAGCAACCTATACTTGATAAAAATTAAGTGATAATACGCAATGTTTTGATATTTTTGAGTTCTTTTAAAAAATTGAGATATTTTTCTTAATTTAGCAGATAGGATTTCAAATTCTACGGATTTTACACCTTTGGGGATGCAAGAACAAATCCCCGTTGCCAGTTTTCTTTGGCATTTTTGTCAAACCTGTCTGAGATTCAAGCCCGCCGTGAGTAATAGGACCCTTATGCTGGAAATAAATCAAATAAAATGTGCTATGTTATAGTTTCTTGTTTCTTTAAATAAGTGTGTAAAAAATGAGAAAAATGGGGAAAATGCGGTTATTTAGTCCCCTATCCTATGCTGGAAGCTTTTCTTTTAGTCTGATTTTTTGGGGGATGGCTCAAATGAAAGCTCTCGGGATGTGGAATTAAGATAACAAATAAAAGTAGCTGTATTACATTTTTCTATTTTTAATATAAGTGATTTAATGATATACAAAATAAGAAAAATTACATTTTTTTAGAATTTAAGCCTACGACTACGAAACCCTTACTGGGGTCGCTTGCCGACTTCTTCTTGGATTCATTTTTTCCTTGGGGTCAGAGTTGATATGTCACTTGATGAATTTGTAACGATTTTGTTCGTTATTTTAATCAATATCGATATTATCAATCAGTGATAGATAAATAAGAGAAATAAGACATTCTATGGATACGGTATATATGACGGTGTCATTTTCAATGAAAGAAGTATAAATTACTAGGAGATCTTAGACAAACTTTCACGGATGTGACGTATGCATTGATTTTTAATTTGGCCCCTATCCCCCAAACTCCTTCCAATAACTTCTGAAAACCACCCTCTACCCGATGATGAAGTATTTTTTGGTATATTGGTTATAATCATCACTCTTTTGTAGTAAAAATATAGTCGATTCACTTTTTTCTTGATTGTTTAATCAATTGTTTATTATTTAAATTTAAGGACCACGCACCAAATACATGGGGAAAAAGGTACCGGTGGAATTTTCTAAGTTAGTGTTTTTTTTTTAGTTTATGCTCTCCTGGTCAAAAAATCCTAAGCGTTTAGGCAACGCGCAAAGCTTTCATATAATATCATGTTATCGAGCTTCAAATGCGAAATTCAACTTTTATTACCAAGAGACGTTTGATTGTCTGAATCGATGATAAAAATAGCTAATTCACAAACGCATGAAAAACGCTACTTGCGATTGAAAGATTGCATCCGAACTTCGTCGCAAAGCGCTTAAGTTGAATGGCCCGACAAAATAATCGATACCCAGCGTTGTAATTGGGCACTGATCAACCAGTTTATGTCAAGCATTCTAAAGTACCTTTTACCGGATACTCCTTTTGTGCCAACGCTTCCATCCTACCTGCAACGCTAAGCGTTTAAGAGAAGCACTCAGACAACATAATAAACTCCCAGCGTTGCTGTTCGGCTTTGATTCGCCAGTTCAAGTCAAGCAGTCTATAAAACACTTTATAACGAATGCTTATCTCGTTCCAATGCTCCGACTTTAACTCCAACCCTAAGCGTTTAAGAAAGCATCCAGACAACAAAATCAACTCCCAGCGTTGCTGCTTGGCTCAGATTAGCCATTTTAAGGCAAGTAGTCTAAAACACCTCATAAGGAATACTTATCTCGTTCCAACGCTCTGACTTTAACTCCAACGCTGAGCGTTTAAGAAATCACCCAGACAACAAAATCAACTCCCAGCGTTGCTGTTTGTTGCTGATCAGCCAGTTCAAGTCCGCAATAATAATTTAATTACGAAAACAGCACCGATGGGGGTTGATTTTATTGTCTACATATGTACATACTTACCTTTTACGCTTAGCGTTGAAGTTAAAGTCGTAGCGTTGGAACGAGATAAGCATTTCTTGTAAAGTATTGTAGACTGCTTGACTTAAACTGGCGAATCAAAGCTAAACAGCAGCGCTGGGAATTCATTATGTTGTCTGAGTAAGTTTCTTAAACGCTTAGCGTTGAAGGTAGCATGGAAGCGTTGGCACGAAAGGAGAATTCTGGAAAAGGTACTTACTTTAGAGTGCTTGACATAAACTGGTTGATCGGTGCCCAATTGCAACGCTGGGTATCGATTCTTTTGTCTGGCCATTCAACTAAAGTGCTTTGCGACGAACTTCGGATGCAATCTTCCAATCGCAAGTAGCGTTTGTCATGCGTTTGTGAGGTAGCTATTTTTATCATCGATTCAGACAATCAAACGCCTCTTGATAATAAAAGTTGAATTTCGCATTTGAAGCTCGATAACATGATATTATATGAAAGCTTTGCGCGTTGCTTAAACGCGTATAGCATCGCCCGAGCGCTTAGCGCTTACTTCCAACGGGATTACATCGCATTGTTCGTCCGTGCAATTCTTTTTTTGCATAAACTTACACGAAAGCAATGCAAAGGGTGGAAAAAATTCTGTGATATATTCCACATATACTCCACAGGTATAAATATGTACCCAAATCTGACATTTAAATCGCCGTAGCCCAAAAACTGTCCATAATTTGAGTTTTTGCCATAAGGATTTTTTGATTAGGAGAGCATAAACTAAAAAAAATCACAAACTTAGAAAATTCCCCCGGGACCTTTTTCCCCATGTATTTAGTGCGTGGTCCTTTTTGACTGGTATAAGGCAGATAATACAGTTTTTTTTAAATCTTTCAAGAAACTCCATCGAATTCTACACGGAGAAAAATAGATATTAAGACTCAATATCTGGATTTTTAACTATAGGACAATGATCTAGATATTTAGATGTAATATTTTGATATTAAAATTTAATATCCAGATAGTAAATTGTAATATCTAAATATTTTCATATTTAGAGTTTTTATTACCTGTATATCGACTTTTAATATCAAAATATTCCAGCTTAATATTTAGATCGTTATCCTATAGTTAAAAATCCAGATTTTGAATCTTAATATCCATTTTTCTCCATGTAATATGCCTTGTATGCTTACTATTTACCCTTAATTGCTTAGATAATTTGCATTTGTTTAAACAATTTTCCCCGACTAAATTAAAAATATGTACACCTACACGTCTTGATATTCGATTATAACTAATTACTTCATCTCATATACAGAAAAAGTGAAAATTTTATCTGATTTTGCCTGTTTTATCGAAAAAAGTATTTTGAAAAATTTTTGTCTGAACAATGGTGTCACGAAAAGTTATATTTCGACTGTAAAATGTTTTTAATTAACATTAAAATTAATCAACCATATTGATTTTTTTATATTGCGTAATTAGTTCATATGGTTCTGAGGATACTGATAATTTGCGAAAAAATGTGAAAAAATAATTGCTTAAATGAATAAAAATGGTTTGAACTATTTATAATTAATAAAATAATACTACAATAAACTATTTGATTTGTCGATTAAAAATCTTCTGTAAAATAACTACAGTTAAGAGTAATAATTACGATCAATTTTCTGCAAAATACTTGATCATCAGTGGTCTTCGTGCCATGATGCAAAAGGGTTGGGGGGAGAGGGTTAATATAATAAATAAATACATATTCCACATTTGGGAAAGTGTTTTCAAGATATGCCTGTAATTTGCACACGTTTCATTTAAAATTATTCCTTCCAAAGTGTTTTTTTTTTTCAAATAACCAAAATTTTATTGAGGTAACAAAAAAGGTTTGCGCGGTTTTTGTCCCAACAAATACATTTTTTCGTACAAATACCAGCAAAATGATTTTGATAATTTTCAACAAAACAGTTTTTTCGGTGTAATAATGGTCGAATAAAACAAATAGACCTGCAGGTGGTTAACGACAAGAAATTATTGTAATTCAGAAATTTTAAGTTTGAGACACTAAAAAAATTCTCCAGTCTAATGTGGCTTTTTTATAGATTCTTACCGCAAAAGTACCTCCGTATGTTCAAATTTGTTTGAATATGGTTTTTATATAATGGAGAATTTGATGCACTTTCACAACGTTTAAATCCGAAATTATTTCAAATTTTTTCGGAAAATTCCATAAAATCACCGAACTTTTAATGCTATTTTCAAAAATGTTTGAAAAGATTCTGAGGAGATAATTTTTTTCTTTCAATAGTGTATACAAATTTAAAATCAGCATATCTTTTTAAGAATGTGACATTTTTAATTTATTTCTCATTTAATATTGAAATGTAATTAAAATTCGACTATTTTCATTTAAAAGAATAACTCTTTGTTCTATGGTACGTCCCTAATTTTGTAGTTTGAAATACATATATCATTTTAAAAATTGTCAAGCTATAATGTCCTTTTTTTCAATTATTGCATGACCTTGCAAATTAGTAGCACTTTTTTCCTTTGCAGACTTTTAGATATCATTTTGAAAATAAATATAAAAGACCAAGCGATAATTACATTATCAATAATTATTCTGTAGAATAAGAACTAAGTCCTCTATACATTAGAATATTAATTACCCTAGTAACCTACTACTATACTCAATGATGGACTGTTTTTGAAATATTGAACAAATTAATAGGCATTTATGCTCAATAATAAATTCAAATTGAGCGGATATTAGGCATGTGCTCGTTAAGGAAAGCAGGTATACTACGATTAGGAGTTTCTTTATACACGAGTTAGGAAACAAGGCCAGTCGACGCAATTACAAATATTTAAAGACTCATTTTCAACGACATATGTATAGGTAACAAGGGAGAAATTGTATGCTGTGTAAAGTGAAACCAAACCCCTTCCTCGTCTGAAATTACACGGTTTCTTCAATTCATAGGCAGTTTCTGATGAACTTTCGTTATTCGTTCACTGAAAATCGAAGGTAAATTAGTAGCTGTAACCTACTTTATTATACTTAGTAGCCAGTAGTACGTACGTACTCACATAAGTACGCGAGTACGTCACAAAGAAAAGGGGATAACCTTCACTCTAACAAGGAATAAACTTTTCCGAAATATTTTTATTTAAACATCTTTTAAATATGTCTTTCTTCTCCAAATTATTTATTATACTTGGAGTTCTGAATCAATTCTACCAGTATACAAAATTGTAGTAGTTTATTAAGTTTCACTAGGGGCAATTTATAAATTACGTAACACAATTTTACATTCTCATCATAATGAGAATGTATTAGTTTGATGTGAAGACTAACGATCGCGGATTTCTTCGAATCTCCACGTTTCGAGACCCTCTGAATCCGAAAAAACAGGTTTTATGATGTTGTCTCTGTCGTCGTCGTTCTTGTCGTTGTCGTTTGTATACCGGATAACTTTTGAAAGACTACTCGGCTTGGATCATACTCAGAAGGTCGTAAAATTTGTCCATACGACTTTTTTTAATGAAAAGAAAATTATCAGAGCTATAGCATTTCCAAAATTCAAAAAGCAAACGAAAATTGAAAATTTTAAGTCAAAAAACGCACGATATGAAAAAAAGTCAAAAAATGAAAGACGTTGCTTTTTAAAAGCCCTACAAGATTATCATAACAACTTTTTAAATTTTCTTGAAAAATCGAAAATTCAAACTTTGATCGCCCAAAAAATAATGAAAAATTAAAAATTCCATTTTGCGCTCAAACTATACAAGATACGAAAAAAGATGAATAAACCAAAATTGTGCATCAAAAAAATATCTACAAATTTGTAATTAATCACTTTTTGATAAGACGCGTAGTTGTTGTTTTATTCGTGAAAAAGTTTTTATTTTAATCCTGAAAAATAACATTAAAAATAAAAAAGTTAGATTTATGGCAAAACAACGCAAGGTAGAAAAAAAATTAACGAACCAAAGTTGTGCACACTAATTTGTTTTTAATCAGTTTTTGATGAAACGCGTAGCACCAAAAAAATGTTTTCGTTTGAAATTCTTTGAAATCCCTCAATTTTTGGGAATAAATTCTTTGAAACTTCTTGAAAATATTATAAAATCCCATTAAGTTAAATTAAATTTGATGATATTCCTTGAAATTGTTTGGAATTTTCTTAATATCTTGAAAGTTCCTTGGAATCCTTCAAAATACCCTAAAATCTTTCAAATCCTTTGAAATCTCTTCAAATTCTTGAAATTTACTTAAATTCTTTGGAATATTTGCAAATCTCTTCCAACCTCTCGAATCCCTCAATTCTTGTGAATGAATTGTTCCAAATGTCGTTAAAATATTATAAAATTTATTGAAATTCCATAAAATATTATACAATCTGATGGTATTGTTTGAAATCCATGGAAATAATTGAAATTCTATGAAATCTTTTAAGATCCTGGAAAATTCATTAAAATACCTTTTTGTGAGCCTTTAAAATGACTGAAATCCTCGGAAATCAGATAAAATCTCGTGAAATCCGTTGAAATATTTGGAAATCTTAAATTTCCTCAAATCTTTTCAAATATCCTAAAGTCTTAACAATTATTAAAAAATGTTTCAAATTTTTAAAAAGTCCTCGGAATATTTTTAAATATCTTCAAATATTTGAAGTCCCTTAATTCATATGTGAATGATTACTTTGAAATTTCATTAAAACATGATAAAATCCCCTGAAGTTCCGTAAAATTTTATAAAATCTGATGATATTCCTTAAAATATTTGAAGTTCTATGAAATCCTTTGAGATATTGGAAGATTCATTAAAATACCTCAAAATCCTTGGAAATATTTAGAAATCCACTGAAGTTCTATAGAATTTTTTCAAATATCTTAGCCTAACAAATGCAGGATGTCGCGGCAGAAGCATGTAAGTCCATCGGGACACATTTTTCAGTAGAGGGAATAAGCCTTCTCAAATTTCGAATTCTCACAAAAAAAAAAAAATTAAAAAGTACATTCGAGATTTGATCGAGATCTCAATGAACAAAAGTTTAAAAACATTAACATTTTGCGAGAAACAGATTGTCAAAAATCAACGGCTGTCAAAAACGTATAAGTACATAGATTTAAAAAAAAATTAGATCCCAATTAACATAAAGCGTATGCCTGAAACATTAAAAACGCAGTAAGAAACAAATAGAAGGCTGAAAAGTGACAAATTAAATTGAATAATTGATTCTTCAAAAAATGGATTTTACAATACTTCAGTGTTATTTTTATACAAAATATTTAGTTTTTTGTATTTTGTGACTAATAAGTACAACAAAAGAATGTTATTAAATACAAAGATTTAAATGTTCGTGTTATTGACCACAGTTTGTTGAGATAAAAACGCATTTCCGGGTTCAATTTGGATACATCCTTTCACCACAATGTCCGGTAGAAAAACGTGTTTTTAAACAAATGGAACTTGCATGGTTATGCCGTGATGCCCTTAAAATATAATTGTTGTTTCTTATAAAAAAAAATAAAATTTATAAATATATGTATTTTAAATCCCAGGATTATTAAATGTTTGTTCATTACGCTGGTATTTTTAAAAGAAATAATTTGCCCTGTTTCAAATCCCATTTTTTATAGAACAATTCCTCTATTTTCCCTTTATCAAACCGCTGAACCACTGCGATTACTGTAATATCGACATTTTATTAAAAAATGATACAAAAATAAATTTAGTCCAGATTAGAAAAAAGAATGAAGTTGTTTGAAAAAAAATCTGGATTGTTGAAATTAATTATTAAAATTCGCCAACATATGCCTCCAAGAAGAATGCATTTGACGGCTTTAGTATTTTCTAAGAATAACGAAATCGACACGAGGTCTGACTTAAATAATTTAAAACTACTTACACATATCTGGTAACCTCTCATATAAGCCTGTGGAATTGCGCATATTTTCCACTAAACTAGGGACAAGGTAAGTAGAATTTCTGCCTCCTGAATTACTTCCATAGTATTTATATAAACTTTCGTAATTGTTAGAATATTTTTATGCTGAAGGTACTTTCAGTTAAACTTTGTATAATTATGGTTTCTATCTGCAGAATAAAAAAAATATTTTTTAAACCTTTTTTCATGACTTTTTCTTGTGAAATAGTTTTTAGATGGACTTTATATTGTAACCTAATGTTCTCAAAATTTTATTTTTAAAAGTATTTTTGCAATATAATACGATGATTTTATATAAAAGTTTAACAAAACATATTTTAACTCACAGTAATCATGATTTCCATCGGCTAAAATTTGACTGTCGTTTAACAGATTCTAATTTTTTGATATGTAGATATATGCACTTATTATTTTTCATAAAAAGTGATGTTGCAAATTATGATTAACAAATTTAAAAAACATAATAATTTACAATTAATATTTTTAAGATATACCATTATTTAAATAATTCCCTACCATTTAATCTCTTTTATAGTTTTTAATTAAAATCGTGCATACTGCACTACAATTACGTTATTATACCCCCTCAGCAATCTTACTTGACCCGGTTTATGAAATAATGACGTTGAATGGGGGGGGGGGGGCAAGCATCTTATTATTTTTATAATGTCATGAGTAACTGTATCATGGCCACAGCTATAACTGGAGACGCTTATAGAGCATTGCAAGAACTATGAATCGTTTTGCGGACAAGTGGAAATTATCTTTAGTTCAGATAAGATAATCTAAGATAATTGTTCAAATGTATCTTTTACAGAAAATTAGAGCTATTAGAGATATTAAAATTAGAGATATTAAAGATATTTGACTCACAAATTATATTCTTTAAAGTGTACAGAAAAAATCAAATAAAAATAAAAAGAGCCAAATTCAAAGCAATTCAAGGAGAATTACAAATACTTGAAAGGAATTCAACAGAACTTGAAGGAAAAAAAGACTTCTAAAGAATACAAAGAATTAAAAAGATTTTAAGGGTATTCAAAAGACTTAAATAAAAATATATTATTTCTTTATCATTAAAAATGAGGGTTTAATTGCTTAAATTCACGAATTCAAAATTTCAAAAGAATATAATGGTTTCAAAAAAATGCTTCAAGGGGATTCCACAGAATTTTTCTTTAAATTGTTTCTTTTTTCTTTTTGATGTGCACTTAAATGCAAGACATTAGAGAATTCAAAGGAATTATATGTTAAAAGGGATTATAGAGAAAAGGAATTGCAATTAAGAATTCAAAGAATTAATAAGAATGCAAAGAATTTAAAAGAATTCCGGGGAATACTATAGAATAAAAAAAGCAATTTATTTTTCATGACTTAAGCCGAGGGCTTAACCAATAGAAATTTTGAGGCATGGCCTCTAAAAACAAGACAAGGTAACTCTCCGGTCACTAAACAATATTCCAAGTCATGAAAATTAAAACTTTCATACCTGAAAAAATATTCCATTTAAAGATTGAATACTTAACTATAAAATAAAATCATTTTTCTGAACTTAAAGCATTTAAAACTTAAATTGATTCATTTTTGATTCATCAATTAATTACAAAATTTTCTCAGACTTTTTTTTAACTAGGTGTTTTTTCTTGACTGAAAAAAGTTAAGTTCCTTTCTTTAAATATCTGCAGTTTAAAAAAATTGACATATTATTATTTATTCGTAAGAATTAGCGTTCAGAAGTTCATAAAAGTCTTGCAGACTGGTCCTAAAAGCCGCTCCACCCAATTTTGTTTGAAAAAGGTCGAAATATTTAAAAAAATTTAGGGATTTGAAGAATTGCAAAAAATTGTATCAGTTTTCGAGGGGATTCGTAGAATTTCCAAAAATTTGAATCATTGTAAGGAATGTTCAAAGATTTGACGGCAGTCCAATCGATTGTACAAATATTAATTAAGGGATTTAATATTATTTCAAAGATTAAACTTTATAAGGATTTTGAAAGATTTCATAGGATTTAAGTGGTTTTAGGGTGATTTTAATGATTTCTAGGGACTTCAGAGAATGTTAAGGATTTCGAAGGATTTTTATGGAATTATTTTAAGTGATCCCGAACGGATTTGAATGAAAATAAAAAAATTCTAAACATTTTATAATATTTCTATAAATTGCAAAGAATCTTACAAGATTTTCGGTTAATATTCGGTTTTAAAGAATTTCCTTAAATTTCTAAATAATTTAAGGCTTTAGAAGATTTTGGGATATTGAAAAAGATTCCAAGGGATTTCAGAGGATTTCCAAGATTCACAAATGTTTCAAAGGATTTTAAAAGGGTTTTATAAAATTTTCGAGAATTTCAGCAATTCTAATGGATTTCATAGGATTCCAAATGTTTCAAGCGATTTTAAGGAATATCGACAATGTTGATGTAATTTCACGGTATTTTAACGGATTTTATAATATTTGAATGGACTTCAAAGAATTTATTCACAAGAATTGAGGGATTTCGAAGAATTTCCAAAGTTTGAAAAGATTTCAAAATATTTTCAATAGATTTCAAGAACTTAAAGGGATTTCAAATGATTTTAAAGATTGTAGGTTATTTTAAAAGATGCACAGGAATTTGCAAACCTGTCCAAAAATTTGAAGGTATTTTAAAAGATTTCAATGGATTACAAATGTTGTAGGTATTTCTAAATTTGAAGGATTATCTAAGGGTTTTAATGTTATTGAGGAATTCAAAACAATTGTATGCAATTTTAAAGAATTTCCTAGAATTTCAGAAGATTTGGAAGGATTTCATAGGAACTGATCCTGTAAGGGCCAGAGTTGTCAGTCCACTAAAAAAATCGTATTAAAACCATGACTCTCGGTTTTCGTGGTTATCTCAGCGATTGATTCAGTTATAAAGATTTAAAGAAAACCTTTAGAAAGCTTATTGAATTTTGCGTCGATGGAGCCTTACTTGCAGTACATTGGTTAAACAGCAGTCGTATAGAATGTGAGAAGTACCGACCTATTTTTCGTTTTTGACTAATTTTCGATTCTTATAGTTTCCACTTTCCGCATGCTTCAGAGGATTTGATGGAAAAAATTTAAACTTTGCTGAATTGACCCAAGACGAAAAACGTGTTTTTTCCCATGGAAGTTTGACTTTAATAGGATTTGCAATATTCGAAGGGTTCTTATTTTTTTTTTAATTTTCGGACTTAATTTTTTTAATTAATATTAAATGATACATAAATTGTTTAATACGATAGTATCCATACAGATCCGACTGAATGCTTGTCCCGAATGCTTGTTTTACATAGGGAAATTTAAAAATT
>CAKNWT010295298.1:0-16112 GCA_932066315.1 Andricus coriarius | reverse complement strand
TCCTGAAGTCACTTTACTCGCCGTTTAAGGCGCTGTTTCGCTGTTGGAAGATATCTTATTTTTTGCGTCCACTGCTGCTTGATGGTCAACAGTTTACACTTGTTCAGCAAGTGATTAGCTTTCCTTAAGTTTCGAGCAAGTGCCCTCAGTTTTAGAGTGAATTTTTCATTTGATGTTATGTAGATAATTACGCACTGAATATTTTATGCATGCCGTCTCGCCGTTTCAATTTTAAACTGAAGCTGTGCAATACGCTCACGAGTCTTATTCAGGCGTACTGTAGTGTCGTTACTTCTATCGTCGCTAAGCAGGGAGACCGCCTTCTCGTAAACTACACAGTTCAGATTCCAGAGATTAACATTTTCAGGGTGCAAATCGGGGAGAGCAGTATTAGGTTTATCCATCAAGGAGTAGTAAAGAGTGATATCTCCCATGGGTGAAGGTAGTCGAAAGCGGAACTGGAAATATCCGAAAGTTACTATCTGCGTCTCTTACTAGTGCAGTCCTGCGCGCAGTCGTGATTTCAGTATTTCATGGCTGCGCGTGTGACTGCACTATTGTCATTCCCTCTCCTAATTTTTGTAGGATTTCGAGACCACTTTTTTTACGGAAATACTACTCCTTACTATTCCTTCATGGGTTCATCTAATTTGTCCATCCTGACAAAGAATTTTTGGTGGATGGATCTCCTACTTCTCATGCTGGGATTATCGTCTATCTGCAAAGGTGATCTTGCTGGAATGGGAGTTATGTTCGCTGGAGGATGTTGCTCTTCTTCTTTCTGATAAAGAGCTTCATATCCGTTTTTGCACAAAAAGAATACCTGACCTACTAAATACTCAGGTGTTTTATGAGCATATTCCGGGTGCATATTGACCCAACGGTCATGCAACCTCTGCATGAATCCTCTTGGCGCCGGTGAGCTTCTTTGTCAACAGGTAAGGATGTCCCTCCGGAGTTGATCCGACCATTTAAATGGATGTTCTCGCGTTTGTCCGGGGCCATTGCCTGGTCGTCGCCTCGGTTCGTTCCTATTGTCACTCTCATCTGAACCATCGCCTCCATACGAGAGAGGCCTGTTGTGGGTGGTACTGCGCGATAATGCTGACGTAAACGGATACTTCGTTGCATTGGGAAGGTAGCGCAAAGCAACGTGACTGACTGCAAGAGCCGCACCATAGGTCAAATTGCATTTTTCTGGTTTAAAATCTAATATAACGAGAAAGAATAGAGATAACTCAACAAATTTTTTTAAAAATAAAGTTCATGTTACGTGGATTAAAGGAAAACATGTAAGGATACCTACATTGCTTATTGTAGGGCTTGAAGTAAGGGGTGAATTTGAGCATATTTAAAAAATCGATGACCTTTTGCTTTTCTTTTTTCTGAATCTCGAAAGGAAATCATGATATCGATACAAATTTTTTTTTAAATTGTAGTTAATGTAATGCAGCTTAAGAAAAAAATTATTAGGATACCATCAACCCCTAAATTAGGGGTCAAATTGAAGGGTAAGTGGCTAAAAATCAGAAAATTCGCTGAAACACATTGTAAAGTGTTTTCGTGGGTGGTAAAAACGATTCAAATAACCATTTCTTCAAAATATATCATTTGGACAACCATTTCTGCATTATTCTCTACTGTGTGGATGGTTCCTCATTCCCCCACTCTACGGAATATTCAAAGAAGGCATTCTGAAGACTTTTATATTCTTTCGTGACTTGACCTTAACAGTTGAATATATGTAATTGGTTATTTAATTTAAATTATTCTAGAACCTCAGCTGTCTTTTTAATGAAGATCGATGGAAGAATCACTGTTAAAATAAGAAAGAGTATTGTTTCAAAACAAAATTATCATTATAAAGGTTTAATAAACATTACTTGATTAGCCTAAATAAACAATTATTTTCTAAATAACACTTTTATAATAATAAGGTCTTTAAAGCGCCTTCTTCGACAATACCCTAGAGTGGGGGAAACGAGGAACCATCCACACAGTAGAGAATAATGCAGAAATGGTTGTCGAAATGATATTCAACCCCCACGAAAACCATTTGCAATTCTATTCTGCAATATTTCGCGTTTTCAGATTTTCGCGGTCCATTTCCACCCGTGGAAAGGAGAATGATAGCGAGAAACCATCCATATAGTTCAGCTTTTTGAGGAAATGGTTATCAGAATCGTTTTTACCACCCACGAAAACCCTTTACAATGTTTTTTAGCGAATTTTCTGATTTTTAGCCACTTACGCCTTATTTCAATCCCTAATTTAGGGGTTGATGTTATCCTAATAGTTTTTTTCTTAATCTCCATTATATTTCCCACAATTTAAAATAAAATTTATATCGATATCATGATTTCCCTTTGAGATTCAGCAAAATGAAAAGCAAAAGGTCATCGATTTTTTAAACACGCTCAACTTCATCCCTTAATTCAACCCCTACAATAAGCAATGTAGGCATTCTTACATATTTTCCTTTAGCCCACGTAACATGAACTTTATTTAAAAAAAAAAATGTTGTTTACTTATATCTATTCTTTCTCGTTATACAAGATTTTAAACCACAAAAATGCAATTTGACCTATAGTGAGCCGGAACTCTCGGGCGATGGGGTTGCCACATTCTTACGCCTTCAGATAACGCCTTCAATAACTAATATTATTATTAGTAACATCATTATTCTTATTATTTATCAAGTAACCAGCAACAATAATTATATTTAATATAATAATTATTATTTTTTCTCACATACATTATACATCTTTAGAAGTCTATTCATTCAAAACGCGCAACACCGGCACAATCCAAAAAACGCACCATAAATTTAAAAAATAAAGCGTAACTGCATACTCTGTGGTGCCAAAAACACCCAAAGCTTCAGCACGTTTCGATTCAATCGTTGTGAAATCAACGTGCCTACCTCTGGAAAAATGGATCTGTACGCGGAGCGCTTCCCCAACCGTTGCTTGATCAAGCTGCAACCGAAGATGAGGAAGCGACATTAAGACCAACCGCGGAAATCAGGCACCTTCTGAGAGATTTTCACGATTTCAGAATAAGATGGAACATTAGCATGCCAGTTCCTGCTAAGCCCCAAGATCTGGCTAAAATGGATACCTCCTTCACAAAGCCGCGGAACAAGCGGCCAAGACCCTTGGCCTGAATTTTAACATCAGAAGTGAGGAAAGTGCATTACTCCATCGAGATGCTTCACTTCTAAAAGCCGAACTGAAGAAAGCAGAGTTGGCGAAATTCCATCAAGAGCTACTCGACAAGAAAACGCACGGAACCTTTCATAGAAATGTAGAAAAACAGTCCTTATCGAAGGAGCAAACTTTTCCTTTTCTTGGATCATCAGGGCTTAATTTGCAGGAACGACGTATATTTACATACATAATGCGGCCTCCAGAGTGCTTTATTACCATCTTTGGCGCTCTTACGGTGTTGGCCGTGGCCCTGCCCTGCCGAACGCTCCAAGGGAGATAAAGTCAATTGTCCAAAACGAGAAGTGCCAAATTTTCTGGAACTACGTTTTTCGGACAGAGAAAGAAAAGGAGGAGAGGTTTCAAGACCTTAAAGGGGATTTGCAGCGACTTTACCCAAAATATTCAGTACAAGGAATTGTCATTGTGATAGGTGCTCTCGGAGGTGCAAAACTATCACTGGTACGTAACCTTAAAGACGTAACCGCGTGCCAAAAATATGCCAAGGCACTTGCGAGATGGATGCAGAAAGCTGTCATCCTGGGTTGCTTCGTGTCCTCAAGACACACGAGGGTTTCGCCAATCTGTCGTTGTGATTTCATCGTGTCCTGTGACCACCCATCTCACGGTTGTAAGACGTGGTCATGAATCTGATTTACCGCGGTCCTACTGGAAGCCGAAGTCATTTTTAGATGACAGTTGCTTCCAGTGAGACCCTGCGGTGGTCCTTAAACCTTTATTTAAATTACATCTATTTTTTAAGTTAATCATAAGGACAACCGCGAGATTTCGCGGGAAGCGGGTGCGAATCTGAAAAACTGCACCCGCTCCAAGCAAAATCGTGGTAAAATTTCAGCCACAACCATGTCTCACGACCGTGAAACAGGTGGTTACAGTCTGTGACGGACTGAATACGATGATCCGGCAAAAGTCTCGTGTACCCTAAAGATAAGGAGCGACGCAAAGACGATCGCCCTCTGAATTGTGAGAGAGCGACAGTGCGAGAGCTCTGGGTGTTTCTCGCACCACAGACCATGCATTCGTGCCATGTAACCTTCTCTTTCAGGGCCCATACTGGTATCGTAGCATTCTACCAGGTCGGCATTGAGTCAATCCATCCACCTAAAAGTCCCATACTTCCGCCAGTCCCTCGCATTGGCTCCGTCTTGCTTGGCTCCCCCAACTTTAGGGTAATTGGCATTATTGTCCGGCCCATTCGCGGGAGCCTTGCGCATTCGATTATTTTGAACCACACTTACCGTATGCAAGGATAAGGCTAAATACTCTGAGAGGTCGTCCAGTATCTCAGAGTCACCGTGAGAGACACGTCACCTAGGTGCTATTCAGCTTTCGGCACGATTTTTACGCCTCCGCTTGGGCGTTAATTCCTTCCGGACCAGCCCGGGAAAGTTGTGAGCGAATGTTTCATAATTATATATATATACTTAAAAAATTATTAAGCAACCACCGCAGGGTCCCACGGAGAGCGATTGCCATCTAAAAAAGGACACCGGCTCCTAGTAGAACCGCAGTAAATCACACTTATGGCCACGTCTCACATCCGTGAGATAGGTGGTCACAGGACACGATGAAATCACAACGACAGATTACGAACCAGTGATACTTTCGCACGTCCGAGAGCACCTATCACAAGGATAATTAATTTTACCGAATATTTTGGGTACAGTCATTGCAGCTCCCTTTTAAGGTCTTGATCTCTTTCTTCCTTTACTTTCTCCTTGGCAGTGATGTTGTATTCCGACAGAGCCGAGAATTCGATCACGAATATAGTTCGTATCTCGAAGTCTTGTAGATCAATGTCAGGCCTCGAGTGTGCAACGGAGACTGCTGTCCGAAAATCGTAGTTCCAGAAAATTTGGCACTTCTCGTTTTGGACTCGTAGGGCCGCATTATGCCTGTAGATATACCTCGTTCCTGCGTGGGTGGGACACCACGATAGTATGTGTTCTAGGTACTCAGCGTGTGCATGACATGCTCTGCACCTATCGCTTGGAACTTCTTGACATAAAATGCGGTCACGGTATGCTAAGGCGGAAATGACACCGTCCTGGCATGCGAAAATAAAACCTTATGTACTAGAATTAAGCCCTGATGATCTGAGAAAAGCAAAAGTTTGCTCCTTCGACAAGGACTGTTTTTCTACATTTCTGTGAAAGCTTCCGAGCATTTTCTTGTCGAGTAGAAATTGGTGAAATTTTGAAAACTCTGCTTTCTTCAGTTCGACCTTTAGACGTGAAGCATCTAGATGGAGTAATGCACTTTCCTCACTTCTAATGTTAAAATTCAGGCCAAGGGTCTCGGCCGCTTGTTCCGCGGCTTTGTGAAGGAACGCTTTTTCACCAATCATCTCATGGTTCTTGACCATTTTTAGGAGAGGATCTCTGCCATTGGCAACGATATAAGCTGTGCTTAGAACCATTTGGTTATGAAGACACTGGAGATTCAGATGTCCGCGTCCGCCCTGACGGCGTGAAATGTATAACCAGCGAGAAACTTTGGATTCTCCCTGATCCATCTCTCCCTCTTCTGTATTCTCCTCCTTGCGTCAGATAACAGCCGTATTTTGTCAACAGTATGCTGTTTGATTGTCAGCAGCTTTGACTTTTTCAGTGTGTGATTCAAGATCCTCAGTTCTTAGGCGAACTTTCGAACCCTTTTCGTGAACGGTCTACCAGATGTTATGTGGTCAATCACACATTGAACACGGGATGCATTCTGTCTCGCCCATCCAATCATCTTGTTTAGTTGATGCAAGCGTGTTTTGGTCTTTTGATCCATCGTCCGTTTGAGCCTTTGGTTTGAATCAGCACAGCACCCTCATCAAGATAAGAAAAATTAGAACAGGTAGGAACAGTGACTAAACTACGACGCTATCGCCTCGATACTTAGAGGTCGCTCAAGGCCATTTTAGGACAAAAATGCTCATTCTTCATTAAATTAACTTTATTTATTGATTATTTATTTCTGGCGCGTATAAGTTGTATTCTTCACAATTCAATATTGCACTCAGATTTTTTTTCAGATTCTTACAATATCATTCAAAGGTCGCTTAAGGTCATTTTCTTGAGAAAGTGTTGATTCAATTAAATTTTTTCTATTTTTTTGTTGTTGTTAGGAAACAGGGTCAATTTATTCATTGCGGCAAAAAAAATTACTCAAGTAGTTTAATAACTGTTGTTAATATTACTTCATGGTCATTCAAGGTTATTTCCTTTTTTCCTTTTCATAGTACTAATTTTTTTTAAATTAAGAATTACCATTTTTCTTCGAGCGACCTCTTATTATTATGGTAAGTTGTAGGCTTCGGAAGCTACGAGCATGGTTGATTAAAGCAAC
Organism: Andricus coriarius; assembly: GCA_932066315.1. NCBI lineage: Eukaryota > Metazoa > Arthropoda > Insecta > Hymenoptera > Cynipidae > Andricus > Andricus coriarius. Next base: position 9,549 of record CAKNWT010295298.1, on the reverse strand, counting down.
CAATACCGAATTAACCGGAACGTATACGCCATCCACTCTTGCACATTCTACCCTAGAAGGTAAGCAAAAGCGGAAAATTTACGCAGGATACTTCGTACAACACAGCTCCTTGGAGTCCGGTCTCTAGCCACGGATGATATTACGCGGCAGACGGCACAGTTTCAGCCCAATTTTCTTCTTCCTTTGCCTTAATATTACCATCGGCTAATGCCGAGAATTAGAATTCCCCTTGGGCGTATGGCAAGACGGACAATAGGTCAACACCATAAGAGTGCCTAAGATCGTAATATAACACTTTTAGAGCCTTACTGTGTATCTCTGTGTACACGTAGCGTGCATACTTTGACCATTCATTGAGAACATGCCCAAGTGTTTCTGGCTCTGGCTCTTGCCGTCTTGACGGGCAAGAAGAAATCCCTCAGTTTCGGATCTCAATCCAGCAGACTTGACAAACATGTTGGACAGATTCATCGAGAGCTCTTCTCTGCGTATAATGCCATACAATTCACCATAAAGGGGCTTGTCAGCCTGTTCTTTCAGTAGATGCGTATGTTTTGCTTCCTGTACACGACTTTTGAGCACCAAAGGTGTTAGTGATGCTAGGCCATCTGTAGTGTCGCTGGAATCAAATGGGAGTCCAAGCTCCTCTGCGGGTTTCTTTGCGGCACAGTTTAGAAACGCCGCAGCATTGACGACTTCATGTTGATGTACGAGTCACATAAGAGTATCTGTGCTATTTAAAACTGAGCAGGCTGTAGCCAGAACCGTTCTTCAATGAAGACACGTCAAGCTCAGCAAAGCTCTACCCCCTTTGTCAAGTTGCTTCAAGTCATCGACGTTGCAGTTTACTGCACCAAGCGTGTAGATCAGTATAGTGACGGCCAGCATATTGATCGCCTGGATCTCATTCTTTTCAGATAATTCGGAAGCCAAAATTTTTCTGAGAATTTGGCGATACCTTTTTTCAAGGACAGTTTTTAACACACGCACATTATGGGTTTCCCCTTCTGCTATTCCAAGATATGTATATGTTTCTCCAATACAAAGATGTTGAATGGTATTTCCGCCTATGAGTTGAGCATCCTGAATTTATATTTTAGAAGTTGTAGGCTACGGAAGTTACGATCATGGTTCCTTAAAGTAACTAATCCCGACGCAACTGGAACGTGTACGTCATCCACTTTTGCTCCTTCTATCCTAGAAGGTAAGCAAGAGCTAATGAATTTATAATTATTATATAATAATCCTTAATTTATTGTTATCACTATTATTATGAGGTCAGTTTCCGCCATATACGCATTCTTTGCCGTGTAGAGGATGTCTACAAAATCATCTGATTCACATAAATGATTACCAAAATGATTCACTCTGAGGTTTACAAGCACATCGAGGATCGTTGTCGATCTTCATGTTAGTCAGGTGCTTCTTTAAGCGGAATTGGCCTGTGAGCATTTCAACCACTATTTTCAACTGTTTCCTTTCTATGATCCGTTGGTTTTTAGACATTCCTAAACATGGTTCTTTAAAAACTTCTTAGAGTGTATCATTACTTTTGCCACCTTCTAATATATCGCATGTTCCTCCAAAAGCCACTTTTCGATGGCATGTTTAGACGAAGCATACGAAATTCCACAGTATGGTTCAGGTCCTTTGAGGGCTTCCGTAGCCCCGCTTATTGCAAGCATCTCCGCTTTCTCGTTACCTGCAATGTTCTCATGTCCAGGTACCCGGATCAAGTTGACTCAGTTTCTTCCTGACACAACGAGAAGCTCTTGCAGGCAACTCCAGACAAGTCTGGATGTAAACTCTTCCAATTGGAAAGCTCTTAAAGCAGCTTGACTATCGGAGCATATGTAAATGTGGTAGTTAAAAACTCCACGTTCACGAATCTCCTATAGGCATGTCTAAATAGCTACGATTTCAGCTTGAAATACCGTAGGGAAATTGCCTAGTGCGATTGTTATCTCCGCACTAGTTTTTTTCTTAAGTACGCTAGCTCCAGAAGCAAGGGAGTCCTTGGAGCCGTCTGTATACCAGACAACCCCTCTCGTGGTAAATAAATCGTTTCTTCTCACTTCATTATGCCATTCCCTTATTTTCAGGAAGATCATCTTAAAGGACTTTACGAACGAGTATTCTTTCAGTATGTTATCAGAGTGCAGGCAGAGGATTTCGTCCCCTGACAATACGCTCTTTATTAAATCATACAGATCGAGGAAAGCGGCATCTCTATGACCTTCCCTTGGGAAAATTCTGTGTGCCTCGGTCTCAGCTTTCTGCCTAATTAGAAGGTGCAGTGGTGGTAATCCTAAGTTGGACTCCAATGCCGCTTTTTGGGTTGTTCTCATTAATCCAGTAACTGCCAGAAAAAATGTCCCTTTGTAGGCTCTCCAGTTGTTTCCTGGAACTAACCAAACTGGTTCTTGGCACCCAGATCAATCAGACATAAGTTATAATTGGTCTAATGATCACCGTATATAACCAGTATACTACCTTGGGTTTAAGTCCCCAGGTTTTTCCAATTATGCCTCTGAAACTCCAAAAGGCTGCTTTGGCCCTTTTTATTACCGCATCAACATGTAGTTTCCAGGTTATTTTAGGGTAAAAATGACTCCTAAATACTTAGCTGGTGTTGAGAAGTCAACCTTTTCACCATAGTATTTGGGGTTCACAGGCTCAGGTAGTTTCCTGCGTCTCGTAAAAACCAATAATTCAGTTTTATCTGGATTAACAGATGGGCTACGGTCGTTGCACCACTCTGCAACAATGTTGAGAGCATTTTGCATGAGTTCGACTAAAGTTCGACGAGTGCCCACATGGTGGAGGATATAACTCTTCCCTGCGGACACCCCCTTTCTACCTTCGCTCTAACATTGAAACCGTGGAGCGAAGACTGGACAATCCTGACGCATAGCATAGAGTGCAACCACCTATTAACAGTACTAACTACACCATGTTCCTCAGCAAAATTAAATATAGATTCCGTAGGAGTGGTACTGAAGGCATTCTCTATGCCCAGAAATGCTGCTATCGCTATATCCTCTGTTCTTCCTGCTTTTTGAATACGGAAGATAAATACATGAAGTGCGTCAATAGTGGCTTTGCCGTTCTGTAAGGCAAACTGATTACTATGAAGGTTATCCGATAGGTTTTTCTTCTTCATATGAAAATGAACTACTATCTTTTAATGTCTGCAACATAAAAGAAGTTAGGCTAATTGGTCTGAATGATTTTCTTCATAGTAGGAGTCCCCCGGCTTTAGTATGAAGATTGCTTTGACCTTCTTCCGTATTATATTGGTATATCCCATAGCTATGCATGCCCTAAAGATGTTACACATTGGTCCCACTAGAACATCCAAACCTTCTTGAATCAACGCCGGGAACATGCAATCTTCTCCAGCAGCTTTGAAGAGGTCAAACTGTCGAACGACCTATCTAATTTTCAATTGTGTTGCTATCCGGTTTGCTATCCTCCAATCTTCCCTATTGGCCCTATGGTTCTGCCATGTCTCATGTTGGCAAAGTCAATGCCCTCAGTTGAAATGTAGGGTTCTTCGTTAAAGTTCTCTGGAGTTTCGCAGTATCAGGTATAGTTTGAATGCCGTGACAATGTCACCTTCAAGAGTTCCTTTTAGCTGATTGTATTTCGTTTTGTATAGCTCACAGCGCTAAGCTTATGCAAATCCCATTTTCCAGTTTTCCTGATTTTAATAAATATTCTTCTAGTTTATTTTTGTAAGGCCTGAAATCTATAATTCCACCAAGGAGCATCCTTGCCTGGCTTTCTAATACGAAGAGGACGATTGTCTTCAGAAGCTCTACATATAGCCTAATTCACTACATCCACAGAAAATTCCAGCTGTTCAATTGATCTTATCCTCCCAGGAATAACTTCCAATGACTCTCCAAGATCTTCCCTATATTTATCCCAGTCAGTCGCTCTTGAATTCCTATACCTCATCGGATCAGATTCGTCAGCTGTCAGTGAAAAGCATATATGCCTGTGATCTGATAGGGATGTCTCGGGCGTTACGTGCCAGTCTTTAAATGCTTCAATAATGGATATAGAACACAAGGTAAGGTCAATAACCTCATGACATCTTGTTGTCACAAAGGTTGGTGTATTTCCACTATTTAATGTCGTCAAAACGGTAGTCAAAAGGTAATCTAAAAGGTCCGGAAAATCGAACGGCAGATATGCCAAGCAAATCACCATGGGCTGACGTCTTCCTTCACTTTAGTGCTCAATTTCAATTGCTACCAGGCCTTGAGAACATACCTGGGCAAGAAAATATATTCGATATCCCTTTTGACATAAATTACCGTTCTAGGGTTTGCATCAATTCTTTTGTAGATTATAAAACTGTATTTCTAAATTATACTTTTCACTTCTGCCTCACAAGACCAAGGCTCCTGAATTAGAGCAAAAGGCGTATGTTCTACTGCAATACGTCTGCTTAAATGGCCGAAGAAGATTTACAGTGGTGAAGATTAATTTGAATAAGCTTCAAATCCAAGGATTTTACGCTGTTCATTTTAGAATCAGACCACTGAAGGTTCCGCACTAAAGACCAACTGTGTTTCTCTGGCTTCTTTCTTGGCATACATGATTGTCTACTCCTTCACATTTAACGTGGGGTTCTGGACTGTAAACTTCTTGAGGATGGATGATGGTTTCTTGGAAATTCCAGGTCCTTAGAATCAATAGCTTTGATTCTTGCACCTTCCCATGGTTTCAAACCGCTTACTACCTCGATGAGCCATGCCCTAGACATCTCATCTTAGCAGATGACCGTACCCAATGATCAACAAATTTGACGTCTTTACGACATCGTTACTCCATCTTTACGACAACTTTACGACTTTCTATGTCTATGTCGTTGAGGTGTCTTTACGATATCGTAAAGACAATGACAAATTATTTCACCTTGATTCTCATTTTATAAAACATTTTTGTGATTTTCTCCCAATGCGGCATTTTTGATATTTTTTTAATTAGACTAGTAAAAAAGCCTGATTTTTTTTCTTGAAAAACATCCCAAAACAAAAATGGGACGGAAAGTATTGGTTGAGTTATAGAAGGTCATAAGAGCGCGGGTGCCCCGCCCCAAATATCCACGGCGCTACTAGACGTGCTGTAGTGACTCAGTGATTCTAATAATTGATAAAAATGATGTTTCTGCTTACGCGTAACGAAAAGTCTATTTTATTTCGACTTTGTGATACTTTCAGTACAATTTAGATATCTCGCGGCCAGAAAATCAATAGATTTCATCTCAAATTATAGATCGCGAAGAGAAGAGCACTCACGTAAAAAAAAGCACCCTGAAATGTGGGAAGCAAGAGGACTTATCAAAAACCATCTCGACATTCAGAACCATCCACCAAAATCGTTTATCATTTTATTATTAACTGTCGTTTTTACTACAATGGAACCATTTTCATAATTTAATTAAGACAATATCTAAATCGTTCTCCAGCTACATAAAAGTAAGAATAAAATTAAATATTCGTCACACGTTAACAGAAAAAATAATTTTGATCAATTATTAGAACCACTGAGTCACTACAGCACGCCTAATATAAAAAATGCCGCATTGGGAGAAAATCACAAAAATGTTTTTTTGAATGAGAAATCAAGGTAAAATATTTTTTATCGTTCTATAATTACAATTATTGTAAACTTTGTTGAAATACCTTTTTAAACCCCTCATAAAAAAGTAAAATTGGATAACTGTATCAAGAGTTATGTACAATTGAAAGTTAACAGTCGGGGCGAATCGTCGAAAATTCGGGCCCTGTATCTTGAAAGCCCGTTGCAATCAGTGCGCTCCCTTGACATAATTTAAACAGGTCCACTAGCACTACAATCTGGCGGAGTTTGAATAAGATAGGCGACAACAAAATTTTAGGCGGAGACACTTGGCAAATTGTACCCCATATGCGACGCATGACTGCTGACACGCCATGCGGTGCATATGTGACTCATTTGTTGACACATCTGTCTCTTACCTTGCCCTTCCGACGTGCTGATTAATACATGCGTCCCGCCGCACCATGCGAGCTCCACGCGGACATTTTGCTATCTGGGAGAGACTACGTTTTGGAGTCTGAAAGGTGATACGAGTGAAGTTATTGAAATTGATATTAAGAACGTCATGGTTCGATAAAAAGTAAATAGGATGCTGCGAATAGAAAAAAACCTTCTGTAGGTCATCCGCCGCCATAAGATCTATTCGAGGACTAGATCAGTCTGTATGATGTGTGGAGGTATGGGGAACTATTAACAGTCCTGATGCATTTATTACGCACCTTAAATATTTAGTTTGGCTATTCGTTGCGTCTAGATTAGTATTGAAATCACCTGTGAGGATAATGCTGTTGTAATTAGGAATGTGTGCAAAGATTTCTAACTCTACATCACTTCCAAAGGAAGCGTTCGGCGGTTTCTTACATCGAAAAAAGGATATTCTAATATCAAGAGTTTCATATTCTTGCAGGCATATTCTTAGTAATATTCTTAACGAAGTAAGCGAAATTCTTACTTTAAGAGTATGTACTAAGCAGAGAAATAAAATATTCTTAAAATGAGAATATGAGTGGGGAAAGAAGAAATGCGCAAAGGAAAATATGCCTTGCTCTGTTCAACCATTTCTTTTGATGTTTCGTGTCGCGTGCTTTTCGATCAATTTCCATTTTCGTTTGTTTTACCCTCGAAGTAGTATAAGGAGGCCAAACTCCAAACTCGAATTTGTAACATGTGACAAGCTCCAAGAAATGCAACCAATTCTAAGGATCAAGCACGTGCGCACATCTACATCCTTCTCTTCACAGAAAACGTTAGAGTGAGATAGGTCTAACGTCACATTTCAACAAAGAAGTAAGATAGTGAGGTTAGATACCAGCGTGCATTGCTCGTACGTTCAAGGGTCTATCCAAGTATCATTCTCCATGATAATAACAATGGTAAAAGCATCACGCAAGGGGGGGGGGGTGTTAAAAGTTCGTGAAGAATGTATCACGTATTTTGTGAATGGCCCCTTAAATATTTCATCAAAATGTGTCAAAATGTTCCCAGTGGGCACCAAATTTGACGACGTCTTTACGACATCGTTACGACATCTTTACGAAAACTTTAGACATCCTATGTCCCTGTCTTTACGATATCGTAAAGATATCGTCGGATCGTACGGCGTCTTTACGATATCGTAAAAACACATTAACGAAATGGACATGATATGTCGTAAAGTTGTCGTACAGATATCGTAACAATGTCGTAAAGACTTCGTCAAATTTCGTTCCCATTGGGTTCTTAGTTACATTATAATTTTCAATTAAAAAAATATGATAGGTTTCCCTTCCCAATCAATCCGAATCATTCCGTAATCTGTTTCCGAACCAATCCGAGTCAATTCGAATCAATCCGAAAAAAGTTCTACATTTCGTTTAACCCAAATCGTTTAAAAATTAATCCGACTCAATCCGGTTCAATCTGAACTCCAAAACCAACCAATCCGGACGAATCCGAACCAAATTTTCAATGCAAACGAATCCGAATCAATCCGAATCCGGATTGATATACACTGAATTTTCAATCCGAATGAATCCGAGTTCGGATTGAATTGGATTCATTCGGATTGAAAATCGGTTTAGGTCAATCCGAGTTCGGATTCATTCGGATTGAAAATTTGTTTCGAATGTATTCGGATTGGAAGTTCGGATTAAACCGGATTGAGTCGGATTAATTTTTGACCGATTTGGATCGAACGAAATCTAAAAAAAATCGGATTACTTCAAATCAACTCGGATTAATTCGGATACAGATTTTGGAATGATTCGGATGACTTCGGATTGGTTCGGAATGAATTCCTATTCGATACTTTCGCCAGGGCAATTTAGCAGTATACTTACTTCTCGCTTTGATGTTCACAATATATTTACTTTTCACTGAAAGATTTCGAAAACACTATTTACATATATTTATTATGTATTTATTTCGCGCAGTCACACCGAGACAGAACCTCACTACGTTATTTATTTGTTGACGTGTAACATTACACTTTTCTCACATTAACGTACGCTGCGAAGAGATATAGTTAAATAATAATTTATATTGTATTATTTACTAAGGAAATATTTTTGAAATAAAAATACTTAAATCTTACTATAGTCTAAGATTAACTATACCTTGTTATCATATAGACAAGAATATATATATTCTTAAGGTAAGAGGGTCACCATTGTTCTTTAGGAATATATTCTTGGAGCCTATTTAAGTTGCACATATTCTTAAACTTAGTGGGAAATTCTTAATATTAGAATATCGTTTTTTCGGTGTAATAACACCTACTAAAGCACTATTGTCTCCTCCCATGACTTATATATATATATATATATATATATATATATATACCATATACATATTCAAGACGTAACATCAGTAAAGGAGTCTCTCCGAAGCAAATACAAGCATCTTCTCCGACAGATTTGGTCTTCCAATCTGTCAGCGTTGAACCAGATATCTGCGACTAACATGCTTGCTCTCCCGGTTCTACTCTACTCTTTTGGGGTGGTTCAATGGACGAAGAACGAACTTAAGGCCCTTGATGTCACCACACGTAAGATCATGCATATGGATAAAAGCTTGCATATCAATTCGTCAGTTCCGCGATTATACATTTCACGCCGTCAAGGCGGACGCGGACTTCTGAATCTCCAGTGTCTTCATAACCGAATTGTTATAAGTACAGCTTATATCATAGCCAATGGCAGAGATCCTCTCCTAAGAATGGTCAGGAACCACGAGATGATTGGTAAAGGAGCGTTCCTTTACAAAGCCGCGGAGCAAGCGGCCGAGACCCTTGGCCTGCATTTTAACATCAGAAGTGAGGAAAGTGCATTACTCCATCTAGATGCTTCACGTCTAAAGGCCGAACTGAAGAATGCAGAGTTTTCAAAATTTCACCAATTTCTACTCGACAAGAAAATGCTCGGAAGCTTTCACAGAAATGTAGAAAAACAGTCCTTGTCGAAGGAGCAAACTTTTGCTTTTCTCAGATCATCAGGGCTTAATTCTAGTACATAAGGTTTTATTTTCGCATGCCAGGACGGTGTCATTTCCGCCTTAGCATACCGTGACCGCATTTTATGTCAAGAAGTTCCCAGCGATAGGTGCAGAGCGTGTCATGCACACGCTGAGTACCTAGAACACATACTATCGGGGTGTCCCACGCACGCAGGAACGACGTACATCTACAGACATAATGCGGCCCTAAGAGTCCTTTATTACCATCTTTGTCGCTCTTACGGTGTTGGCCGCGACCCTGCCCTGCCGGACGCTCCGAGGGAGCTAGAGTCAATTGTCCAAAACGAGAAGTGCCAAATTTTCTGGAACTACGATTTTCGGATAGCAGTCTCCATTGCACACTCGAGGCCTGACATTGTTCTCCAAGACTTCGAGAAACGAACTATATTCCTGATCGAATTCTTCGCACCGTCTGAATACAACATCACTGCCAAGGAGAAAGAAAAGGAGGAGAGGTATCAA
>CAKNWT010295293.1:4912-29580 GCA_932066315.1 Andricus coriarius | reverse complement strand
AATAAATTATTAAAATTACTAACGTTTGTAAAATAATTTATTTAATTAAATTAGTAGTTAAGACACTTTAAGTTTTGATAAATTATAATTAAAATGTATTATTTTTCTCTAATTTGTGCTCTTAATTAATGATTATCCACTGTAGGTTGCATTATCCACTGTAGGGAGGTTTCCCCTACCCAAAGCTGACTTTTAAAACGTCGTAGAGCAAAAACTGTCCATAATTTGAGTTTTCGTTATAAGGATTTTTTGATCAGAAAAGCATAAGCTAAAAAATATCACAAACTTAGAAAATTCCACCGGGACCTTTTTACCATGTATTTTGTGCGGGGTCCTTTGAAGAAGTGCTTCGTTTTTTGTGATTTTTAGCTATAATCTACGATGCGGAGACAGAAGGAATTTTTTTTGTATAAAATTATAGGGGAGTGTTTTTGACTCCCAAAAGAAAGTTTTCATTGCTATTAGTACTTCGCGCAAACAACTTTTTTTTCGATACGCCCTAATGTTCATATAATAATTTCATTTTCATAAAAAAAGTGTCGTAGGCATATTTATTCGCGTAGTATCTTTAATGTGATTTTCAAAACGAAGCTCTCCTATAAATGATGCAATTTGTGAAAAATTACGATTGAAAAGTTTAACGAACCACGAGGATTATTGCGTAATATTGCAATATCAAGTGCGCAGAATGGAATCGAGAAATCGGTGTCAGGCATCTTTGAATCACCTCAAGCTCATTTATTATGCACGTTTATTACTCGTTTCCTCCATATTTATATAAAAGAACTTATAGCTGTATCCTAAATAACGTTTTTTTACAACTACGAATTTTGACTTCAAACCGGTAATAAAATGTCACTTGATGCTAACAGATTTGCTCATAAAAGTTGAAATTTGATACTATCTTTATATCAAAAGATCAAAGAAAAAAAATGGGCTAATTACAAAGATATTACGAAATTGCGCAACAGAAAGTCAATTTTAAACTTTATCTCATAAAAATTTCATGCATAAAATTTATAATTTTTTTGTATGCCTTATTTATTAAATTATTATAGATGCGACACATGTGGGTTATACGAGATTTCACCTTTTGTATATTTAACATCGGAGCGAGCTAAATAAAATTATTTGAATGCAAATGATTCAAGGAACAAAGTCTAAAATCTTTACATAAAAAGTATCCTTGAAATCTCGTATATCAGAGTTTCTTGTATTTTTTTTTTTTTTTGGTTGATAAAAATATGTTTTATAGATTATATAATGCTGAATTTTACAATTTATATGTTAATGCAAATAAAAATATCCTCCGTTGCAAAAATACTTATTATCTATTTATCTAAGATGTAATATATAGAGTATAACATCTTAATTGTATCTTTGATTTATATTATTAATATTTGAAGACTAAGCCATCAAGACATGACAAATCCATTTTTTTGAAAAAATTGAGATAAAATAGTAGGCACAATTATTGGCCACTTAAGGAATTTTTCAAGTTTGTCAATTTGTAAAAATCACTAAAGGCATCACACAAAACTGTAATATATGCAGATGGATAGTAAATTTATTAAAGATTCCAATGACCATAATAAATTAAACGTTAAAAGTCGCAGATAATTGATATTAAATGAAAATTACAAAAATGTCAAAAAACAACATCGTTGGCTACGAAGGCATAGTTAGTGATCAGCCTAGGCCAATGATTGTATCATTGACCACTGAGATGTGGTGAAATACAGTCATTGGCCTCCTCGTTAGCTACCTCGTTGGCCAATAACTGTTTTTGACATGATTGAAACTCATTATTCATAAGACAAAGGGTCACACAATTATATATAAGTTTACAAAAAGTTTAAACAATTTTGAATGAATTTTTGCAAAGATATTAGTTATTTTATTTTTAGACATTGTGGCCAATTACTATATGTTGCCGCATAATTCACAAGGTCATTGATTGGCCACCCATTTATCAATATTACAGACATTATTTTAAGGTTTTAATACTACTATCATTTAGTCTTAACCACCCAATTCAATTGAAATCCGAAAGTTTTTAGTTAAATATATCATAACTATTAAAAAAATAATAATTTTCAACACGCAGACACCACTGAGCTCAACAGCTTTCGCTTAAATTATGAAAATTATGAAAATTATGAAAAATAAAGTTCTCCTGGCCAGAACAATGTTTCCGCCGACATACAATTCACAGAATGCCTTCTTTGTATGTATAAGGCCTAATTGAACAACAAATTTGCAAAAAATATAAGTGTGGTTTTTTTTGTGAAAATCCCTCTCTAATTTTGAACTTCAAGTTTTCCGATGACATCAGAAAATCGACGATAATACTGACCAGAATCCGAAAAAAATTGGAATATCTGAAGTAGGTCAAGAACTATAGAACTTCAAAGAAAAATAGTTATTTATGATACAAGGACCCTAAGTAGCACTTTTTCCTCTTGTGATGTTGCAATACGAGGAAAAATTTCCACACATGGATCGTGTGTCATACAATATTTCCAATCATAAGTACGATTTTAGGGTCTCATATTCCTCTCCGGACATGCTGTCTTCAACTACTTAACCCACCGGTTACAGACTTTTTTCCCACACTTTAAGTTTACAGGCAGGGTCTTTCAAGTCCGAGTCAAATCTTTCCTAGTAAAAATGCCCATTAAAAGCCCAATAGAAAACTAATAGAATGTGGTTTCTATCGGGTCCTATTAATTTCGAAAGTTGGTTTTGTTTCTGGTTCTATGTGGTGTTCTATTAGGTAATTGTGAACTTTCTAATTAGATCCTATTAGGATCTAATGCGTTCTGTATTCGACACTCGTTCCGTATTACCTATTGGTTTCTAAGTGGATCCTGATCGGATTTTAATCCGGTTTCTGTGCGGTTTCGTATTGACTAATTTTGAACTATCTAATTGGATCTTATCAGGATCTGATGTGGTTTATATTCGATACTCGTGCCGTTCAGCTATTGGTTACTGAGTGGAACCTCATTGCATTTGAATCCGGTTTCTGTTCGGTTTCGTATTTGGTAATTTTGAACTTTTTAATTGGATCTTATCAGGATCTGATGTGTTTTGTATTCGATACGCTTAAACTGTTTCTGGCTTTCAACCAAAACAAAAAACTGGTAAACTCCTGGGGTACTTCTTAATTAAAGCATCTACTACACGATCCAAATGTTGATGACGTTAGTGTTACAAACCTTTTAAATAAAAAATTTTTCCCATAGACGAGATATTCCAGTTTTAAAAATCGTCTGTACCTTGTCTACTGACGTAGGGTTATGTTTCATGTGGTTACATAGGGTCCAGAGACAGTATATGTATAAGAAAACTGAATGAATCAGCGCTTTAGCCAATGAGATTGCAGTGCGTCATTACTTAATAAGTCCAGGCCTATGAACGGTTTACTTATGGTCCTAGGCTTATTATGTAATGACATACTGTAATCTGATTGGCTAACGAGCACCTATGGAAGACATTATCAGACGACAAGCGATAAATACTATTCTAGGAATCGTTAGCAGACACGAAAATTACACTTATAATGGAGGTGTAATAAAAATTGGTGTATTTTTTTACAAATAGACACAGAAAAAGCGGGGGATATAAAATGTTGCAGGAACTCGCCAAAGATATCTGTGATTCACCACGAAAAGTTTACGTCAGTTTGGTGTTCCCATCTCGCGATTACCATGTTTGACTGATTACCTGCAACAATTCGAACCCTCAGTTTTGTCTGTAGGCATTAGAATTCGATTAATCCTAATTTGGCGGAAATTTTTGTTTGGTCAAATAAAGAAATACGTGTCTATATTCGCAGTAGGAATTACTAATCGGTTTTAGCAACGCCGAAACGAATACCGAGGCGACAATTTCGGTCAGTCGCTATTGGTATAACATATGAAGTGTTTTGCGTAATAGGAAATGGGTAGGGTTCATTGTCGGGATTTGGGAAAGCGTCCTGCGATGATCAGACAATCAGGAATTTTCCGGTGGTAAAGAGTTCCACTCATTTGAGTATTTATAATTGTGACGCCGCCTTTCCCTTACTTCACGACAATCGATTAGGTATGTTCTTTATATTCTTGCATAGTGAAGGTGCAGTGTTCGAACATTTTATAATATCTGTTATTGTTTGTAAAATTTCGACGTTGTATTTATCATTACAGCAGCGGTGCTAATTTCCATATCGGAAATGGTTCTATTCTAAAATTCATCTGCCTATGGATCCAAAATTGTAATGACGGCATGATTCGGAAATACGATTGAAGTTGGACAACGGAGGAAAACATCGTCATCACATCGTCGCATCTTGTGTCAAAGATGGTGATGCGTTTCTCATGGACGTCAAAGAAGAACGTCGATACGATAACCTCGTTCGATAAAGGAACAATGCGACATTTGTAAGATTTTATTCTCTGTTTTATTCATTTAAGCATCGTGCATTTTCACTTCCTATGATTTTTAATTCGCCTACTTTGTTCATTTATATTATTCTTCTTCTGACTTCACTATTCATGAATGCATTATACAGTCTCTGATTATGCTTAATCAAATAATAATGATAATATATTTTGATTATTTCAGTTTGTCTTATTTCTAATATGAACCTTTCTCCGCTTAGTATTTTTTTGAGTTTAAATGTCTATCAATTTGTTTTTTAATGGTACTTTCAGTCATTCGGGTTAATTTTGCTAGCGCAAATAAGGAATTTCCCAACTAAATACATTTTAATGTTACAAATCAAAAGAGATTGTTACAGCCTAGTTTCCTCTAAAACAACATATTTCTTCGCTGAGTGATTCTGCAACTTCAAGTGTAGAAAGTGCCCGATTTAAAATGGATTCGGTTTTAAGTTATTAGGATATGAGTAAGTTCGTTTAAAATAATTGGTCTCGTGACAGTGCGGTACATGCTGTTGAATCAGTGCAACAATGTAGGATTAATAAGGTGTATGGTAAAGTAATGGGTGGAGTACGATATCCCTTTCGATGAGAAATCATCACGCAACCTGTTATATTTAAGTTATCAGCGTTAATGTAATTGCAGTGCTCAGTGCTTACTAGCCACTACATAGTAGTATTGAGCGAGAAGAGGAAACGATTCGTCATGCGTTTAAGGCTTGTGAATAATTTCATTAAGTTATCAGAGAGATCGGTTCGTTCACATCGACTTATGGCGAGCGTGTAATGTAATCGAGTGAGGAAAAGGATTACATCGCTATTTCAATAGCAGTAGGGAAAATCTTCTTTTCCAATCAAAATACATTAATTATATGAATTAAAGTTCATTCATTATTATTGTAGAGATTAATTTTTATTCTTACAATAGCTCCAGTTCTTCTTATGGATACGTTTTACGCCCTGGAGGCTCCCCGCGCCCGGGGGGGGCTCGGCCGCCGTAGCAGTTTTTTTTTTTTTTTTTTTTTTTTAATTGGTTTTTAGCCAATATAATTTGAAATATTTTATATATTAAATATATTTAAGATACCTTTCTATATCTTTTTAGAACACCTTCTTCTCGTTGATTAATTTTTTTTATATATTGAGGATAAATATATGTATTTTAAGGTGCTCTCGCACCCAGGTAGAAATATTATATGTAGTTTATATCATAGTGGAAGGAATGATGTATAATTGTCATTTGATTTATTCAAAAAATGTATAATATTAAATTACAATTATATAGAATATATCCGACTATGTATGTCTAATTTTCCGCCTGGGCCTCTGTGTTTACAGTAAACTATTTAGTTATAAAAGTTTACTGGAAATGTGGGAAAGGAAAGTAGGCACGTTCAACGTATGTGGCTATTATATATAATATTAAAGCAAAGTGGAAGTGAGTTAGGGAAAAGTGGCATAAGGTTAGGGAAAAGTGACTTAAAGACGGGGCAAAGCAATATAAGATTGGAAAAAAGTGGTATAAGGTTGGGGCAAAGTGCATAACTGTGGGGTAAAGTGGAATAAGATTGGAGAAAACTGGCCTAAGCTTAATACTGGACCAATGATCAGTCAGATTTTGATCAAGGCGTGGCCAGAGCTGGACTAAAACAAAAGGACATTGTCGTCTATAAAATAAATGGTAAAGAAGACGGATATAAGGGATCGAAGGTTTAAGACATTGCAATTTTAATGAAATGCTTCAAAGTTTGGCTAAAAATAATTCTTACTTAGAAAAAGTATTTACACAATTGATAATATTTTTTGTTGAAATCAAGCCATGATAGAAAACATGATACCGGCCGTAGAAAGGCTATTATTATAGATTGTAATAATAAATAAAAAGTTAATACAAATCATTTATTGAATTCAAATTTGTTTTTAAGTTGCATCACGGGGGAACAGTAATTAATTATTAATTAATTAATTATAAAAAGTTTACCGTGATACGGAAATATGTAACGTGAGGCAATATGGCACATGGGGAAGTCTGGTATAATTGTACTATCTTTTCCAAAAACATAGCTTACAAAATTTGGATCCATTTTTTTAGGGTAGTATGTTTAGTAGAAAATTGTTCTGTCTATTCCACAAACATACTAAACAAATTTGGGTATATGTTTTTGGCTAGAGCAATATATTTAGAACAATATTGTACCATTTTTTCCAAGAACATAGTCTAAAAATTTTCGGTTCATGAGAAGGAATATTGCTTTATCTTAGACCTTGCCTTATACTTTAACCTTGAGGGCCTACAGCGAGGGGTTAACAACTCGTGAAGTCAGGTGTACACCTTCGCTAAAATCACTGGTGTGAAGTCACTTGAATTCACGTGTATAGTCACTGAAATTTTTGAAGTCAGTGCACACTTCATCGTTCGAGTTGTGAACCCCTCGGCCTTCAGGCTTTGGTGGGAGGCCCTGGAAGGCCCTGGAAGGTCGCGCCAGAGGACCTGATAGCTTGGTTGGTAGAGGGTATGGAGGGTACGGAGGTATAGGGGTGTATAGGTTATGGAGTTCATAGGAGAATGGAGGGTATGGGAAAATTCCTGACACGGCAGCGGTACACAGAAGATGGAATCTCAATTCCTGACACAGGAAAAAGTTTTATCTGAAGTTGGGATCTGGAGATACCACTCTAAAAGGCGGCGTCTGGCGATTCTACTCTAAAGGGTGGAATCTGGAGATAACATTCTAAAAGGTTGTATGTGGGGAGTTTACTCTAAACGGTAGTATCTCAATTCCTAACACTGCGTAGGCGGTATCTAGATCTTTTTATAGTATGTAACAATAAAGACGTCAATATTAATTTTATTTCTTTTAAAGTTACACTTACCTTTATGGTAGAAATTAGTTATTTGCACTATGCTTTCACACTTCTATTTATACAACAAGTATCTTAACTATAGTTCGGAATAAACGTTATAACTTTTGGGTGTTTATTAGTATCTTTTTCTATGATTAATTTCTAAATTAAAACAGAAATATCTAAACTGAAGGTTTTACCAATTTTTTTATATTTTGAAAAGTTTTGATTTGTAATTGTACTTTTGGTACATTTACTATCCTAAATTGTTTCATTTCGAATGATTTATTTTTAAGGTTTTCAATTTAAGTATTTACTCATAATTTTATAAATTAATTTTTTTTCAGTTTTTAATGCTTTGGTTTGAAATTCCTAATTTTTAAAATTTTAATTCAAAACAATCTGATTTTTAAATCTTCCACTTGGGAAATTGATTACTTCTTTCAGGAATCTAAAAATTTGTCAATTTGTTGATTTATTTGAAATGATTCAATTTTTAAAGTGCCTAATTATAAATCTTTTCATTTGGAAACTGTGTCATACTAAGTGTTCAAAATTTAAATTGTTCTATTTTAAATATTTAGGATTTTAATTTTTTAGATTTTGCATGAATTCAATAAAAATTGTACAATTTTATACGCTTACGTCTTGTAATATTAAATTGTTCCCGGTAAATTGAAATATATTAAATTATAAATTATTCAAATCTAAATTCTTCCAATATTAGTAGCTTCAATTTAAAATACATAATTCCAATACAAAGTTAAATCGATTTAATAAAAGTAAATTCTCTCGCTTGGAATTTTCAATTGATAAATTGTAATGTAATTCAGTTTGGAATATTAAAAGATTCAAATCGTCCTTGTCTCAGAGAAAGGTACTGAAAACTCCTTTTCGTCCTTTTAGTGTGAAATCAATGACAAATGAGAAAGGAAATTTTGGATAATTTAAAATGAAAGGCAATTTAAATTCTTCCAATTTGAAGTGAAAGGATCTTCAACTTTTGAATACGAAATTCCTCATTATAAGGAATTCAAATTCCGAAAATCATCTATTTTCAAGTATAATTTTTGGCAAATATTTAAAGAGGTTCCTTTTGGGATATTCAAATTTTTTAATTTACAAATGTATAACTGTCCATTTTGGAAAAGTTTCAATTAAACGGTGTACCGTTACAGAATTTTCCGTAAGACCAAAACTTGACCGGTTAGATTTACGAAAAATTCCGTAATACTAGTGAATGTCTTTTCTGTATTATAATTTTCATTGTCATAAAATATATGTATTTAGATAACTCAAAACCGTTTGAATTAAGTTTATCCTCAACAATCTCTTACACTCTTTGCGAATGCTTTGGAATTCCATTAATTTTTTTAAAATCCATGCAACCTTTTCATAAAATCCCTGACATAACATATTCTTACGATTTATCATTCTATTAAATTTAAGTTACATTTGATGAATTATGGGTAATAAATCGGTAATAGGAAGAAGAATGCCTTCGACAAGATTTGTTGTACTGAATGAGTAGGAAGAGCCGTGAAAAGAAGAGAGAAAAAACGTCTAAAGTGTAGAAAGAGTAGGCGAAGAAGAGGACAGAAGGTTTTTATACAATAGTTAGTCTTTGGAATGAGGAAGTCTCGTACGTGGCGTCACAGGAGGAATACTAAAGTCTGGGTTACTAGTTGGTTACTTCGAGTCTTCCAGGTTCATACTTACGAGTCTCTTCTAGGGATTGTATTTCCGTTCGGTATGCCTCTTGCAACATAATGTCTACGTGCAATAATCTGCCTTACGACAAACCATAAAATCTACTTCCCTCGTCTATAATTATAAATTACGCAACGTGAACCGGGGTAACTTTAGCAAACTCGGGGTAACGCTCCTACCATAAGAAAATAACTTTTTTGTGCATAATTTTTCTAAACTTAAAGATACTGTCCTGAAAAAGTTTGATAGGATTTTATACAAAACAAAAAATACTTTTCAATCTGTTCCATTAATTCCTATACATTTCAATACGTTTTTTGGTAAAAATTCAATCCAAACCTATCAAATAAGATATCGTCCCAAATTCCTATCCACATTAAAACGAAAGCTCAAAACACTGCTAAATTTAATCCGTCGGAATATCTTATAATTTTCTTTAAACAATTTCTCATTGAAATTTTATAATATCTGAACCGCACAAGACATGTATCAAAATCCCATTTTCTAGAACCTGGAAAAATTCTATTGAATTCTACTCGTCGAGAAATCTTATACTCTTCTACCAAGATATTGTCATTCAAACTCTATTCAAACTTACGTAATGATACAATTTTGATAAGAGAGAATAAGATTTCTCGTCGGATGAAATTTGATAGAAAAATCCGAGATTTTGATATGTATTGACGGATACAATTTAATATAAATTTCCAAAATTATAACAATTATAGCATTTGATGAAAGTCTGGAGTGCATAAGATTTGATAGAATTTTAATGAGCAGCTGTTGATAGAAAAGTATTAGATTTCTCGACGGATATAGAGTTGGATAAAAACTTCCAAGATTCTAAAACATAGGATTTGATAGAAGTCCTGTGCAAATACACTGTAAAAACTAGAGATCTCTTTTTTTGTGGCATCATTTTTGTCGTGTCCTGTTTTTGAATAGAATAACTTCATGCTGTTATTTTCAATGCAAAACAAACGATTCAGGAATCCCATCAGTGGTCTCATTTTAGTACCACTCGAGACTGTTTTTTCCGAGTCTATTGTAATACCTGAAACTAGCCCTGAAATAATCATTTATTTTTACAGTGTAAGAATTGATAGACTTTTAATAAGGATCTACTGATATAAGAATATATGATTTCTCGATGGATAGAATTTGATATGATTTTCCGAAATCTTAGACGATAGGATTTGACATCAGCTCTGCATGGATAAGATTTGGTTTAATGATGATTTTTATTTAGTGAGAATCTGTTGACAGAAAAGTGTAAGATTTCTCGCTGGAGAGAATTTGATACAAATTTCTGAAACTTTGTAAGATAGGATTTGATATAAGTTCTGCGAGGATAATATTTGATAGAGTTTCAATGAGAAACTGTTGATAGAAAAGTATTCGATTTCTCAAAAGATATAATTTTATAGAAATATCCAAGATTCTGGAACATATACTGTAAAAAAGCATGTTTGAAACTTACAATACGTTGCATTGTAGTTTTCAAATGCTAGTGTTATAGTGTTGCCTTTGTGCATTGTTGCCGTATTGTAATGTTTGTAATTTTACAGTACAAGTATTGTAATTTCACTTAAATTGTCGTGATGGCAATTTTACATCACGCTTGTATTGTAGAAGTATTGTAGAATGAGATGCTGTTGATAGAAAAGTATAGTACCATTTTTCTACAGATGGAATTTTATAGAAATATCCTAGACCCTGAAATATAGAATCTGTTACAAGTCTTGTACTGATATGATTTGATGAAATTATGATAAAAATAGGATGATAGAAAAGTACAGCATTTTTATCAAATCTGCTGATAGAATTTGATTCAATTTTATAGGATTTCTATCAGATATGCTTCTAGAATTTTATTGAGATTCCACTTCTTGATAGATTTTGATTAAATTTTTCCTAAATATATATAGAATTTGATGAATTTTAACGTTATTTCTGGATAGAGAGTCTATAATTTTCTATAATATTTTAACAGGACAGAGGTGTCAGCACTAAGCTACTTTTAGGGAAGATTTGTGAACCACGTGTAATTTGTTTTAAAATATGATATCTGAAAGTGGCAATTTATTTGCATAAAGCGGCATAGAAAATAAGAGTGATGATGATGTGATGAATTGGAATTGTAAGTTAAAATATTTTGAAGAGTGATTGAATTACAATACGTTCTTAAATGGCTGTTATGATTGTAGTGAAGGCTCATATATAAGTTTTTGACCTAGACACTGAGGATGGCCAATCAGGTGATTCAATGTTAAGAGATCCGCCCTTGGCCCTCACTGTGTCTGATTTGCCTCGTTAAATTGATTCTCTTTCAATCTGCTCACTAACATCCTCTCCCAGACTTAAAGCCTGCCGACTTGCAGTGACCCACATGTCCCTCCAAAATAACTCGACGCTTCGCTTGACATTGACCTCCAATGCCCTGTGCAGATATTAACTTATTTAAGCATGCACATAAGTTGACATGCTCTTTTTATATGCACGGTCAACAGGTTCGTTATCTCCCAGACCCAGTTAACCTTCGTCGATCTCAATCTTTCGACTCTTTAGTACGCTTTTTGAATGGCAAATTAATCTTGTCTGCGTAAATATTTCTTCTTGATTGATTTTATATTTTTCTCAAAATCTCCTATAATCTTCATATTAGAGAATTTTGTCCATTCCCCCACCCCCTTTTTTTGAAGCTGTGATTAATTTTTCAAGAATCATAAAAAAGGAAACTGTGACAAGAGAGAGTAGATGATTCCTGGAATCAAATTTTTAAACTCACACTTTTGATGTCAAAATTTTTATGAAGTTAACCAAGAACTGAACTTTGAAGAAGCAAAACAACTTTTTTCTACTTGAAAATGCTCTGTTTTCGAAATAATGGGGGAAAAATACTTATTAACTTTTAGTAAATTAAATTTCAGTCACTTTTTCAGAAACAATCCAGGAATTGTTTCTACAACAAAACGTTTAACGTATTTATTTAAAAATGCATACTGGAGATGGGCTTTTCTTGAATTTTTTCAACCTACATTTTTTATATTTGATGAGTGACAAAAGTTTGCAAGTATTTTTTGATAAATTTAAAATTATTTAAGCAATTTGTATTTACGTTTTTCCCTATGAAATCATGAGAAGTTCGTAATATCTGGAATTAATGACACAATTAATGAATGTTTAGAGGAATATTTTTTATTTCAGACATTGTGCAATTGTTTGAACAATTTCTATTTGTTAAAATTTTTTCAATGACAAATCATGTAAAGTTAGAACTTTCTCGAACTAATTTCATACTTAATGGATATTAGGAATATCATCATTCACATCTGACTTTTCACGGGAAAGGTGAAGAAAATTCTAGTTTTCCAAATTAGCTTACATTATGTCCGTCATTATTAAGATATTCTTTCTTAACAGAATTATACCTTAATTATTAAACAATTAATATTTGTGCGAAAAATTTGCTTAATTTTATTATGATTATTTTCTTTTTCATAGAATTTTTTCCACCTTCCCAAAAAAAAGTCAGAAGTGAATGATTATTAATTTATTGAATATTTAATAATGCCTTAAACACAAAAATGTATTCCTATCATCTATTACGCGCTCTATCATCTATCATCTATTAGTTCAATAAAATTCTAAATTTTCATGATTTGGTGGAAAAAATGTAAACAAATGGAAAGTGTTTGAACAATTGCAAAACGCCTTCAAAAAAAGTATTACTTATAAAATTTATTAAGTCTGTCATTAATTTCAGAAAATACGAACTTTTTGATTTGGAATGAAAAAAAAAATTGAAACAAACATAAATTGTTTAATTAATTAAAAAATGCGTTTAACGAAAAATGTTATTTTCAATGTTCGCTTACTGTTTCATTAGCCCCAAAAAATACTAACTTACGATGATTTATAGGAAAAATATAATTTGAAAAATAATAATAATTGTGTAACCAATTTAAAATTAGTTTAAAAATACTTGAAAACTTGTCACATATGGAATAGAAATATTCATGTTGAAATAATTACGAAAAATCAAGTCTCTATCGTGAACTCGACACGAAACTGTTACTTTGCATTTTTTGGGTAATTTTTCGGGCATAATTCAAAGGGGTTAGGGATATGGGGTGGAAGTTGTTCCTTGAAAATTGCCTAAGTAGTGAGTGAAATTCAGTTTACAAAAAGTAAATAACAAGTTGTAATTTTTCGCATTTTTTTCGAAAACTGAGGTTTTCCCGTTTAAAATCTCATGTTAATTTCAAAAGCCCGGGGCACGTTTTATTACACAGCTCCACAAAAAAAATCGAGAAAAGTACCCCTGGAGTCCGACTATGTCTATCATACGTTTTAGGGGTCGTTGAATCCAAATTCGGGGTCCGTTTGGCTCCATCACGTCGGATTTCGTCCATAACCTCAAAAAACATGAAAATCGCTGATGTCAGGTGAAACATCATTCGTACCTGTGAAAAGTGGTCATATCCTATGTTTTCGAGGTCGCTGAGTACGAATCCGGAGACGTTGTGATTCTATGACGTCACGCTTCGTCCCTAACCTCAAATAAAAACGATGAATTGGTAATTTTATGTAAAACATCTATTTTTTCAACGCAAAGTTGTCATATCCTATGCTTTTTAGGTCGCTGAGTACGAATTCGGAGCTTTTGTGGTGCATTTAAAAAATACATGTTTTACATAAAATTACCGATTCGCCGTTTTTCGTTGAGGTTAGGGACGATGCGTGACATCATAGAACCACAACGACTCCGGATTCGTACTCAGCGACCTCGAAAACATAGGATATGACCACTTTTCATAGGTACGAATGATGTTTCACCTTAAATGAGCGATTTTTTATGGTTTTTGAGGTTATGGACGGAATCTGACGTGATGGAGCCAAACGGACTCCGAATTTGGATTCAGCGACCCCGAAAAACATGGAATTCCTCTCCTCGTGAACCTAACAAAATGGGGGGAGGCTTGCCCTCTAAAGTGAAAAACATTTTTCAATGCATTTTTGGACCACCCTAAGTAGCATGGTCTATGGCTAATGTCTCTCTTTAGTCAATTTTGAAATTTATCTCAGACTTACAATTAATTGAGAAAAATTAGTTTTTATATAATTTAATATAGTACATCATTGAAGAAAGTATAATCGGCTTAGAAAAAGTACAATCCAAAGAAGAAGAAAAAATTGTTGACAATTTGCGCACAAAACTAGAAAAATGAAAATCTCACATAAATGAATCTACAGTGTCGCGAAATAAATTAAGACACTTTTGCTCCTATAACATCTAGTTCATAAGTCAAATGTAATTCAGGCAGGGGAAGCAGAATGATGATAAGTCTACTTTTTGATTGTCAAAAAGTTGACCACTTTAGGTGCACTTTTCCTTTAAATCATAAGTTTTTTCTAACATTACCTCAGTAAAGTACTTATATCAAAGCACAATTTAGTAAAGTTTCGAAATTTTAGACGGTTTCTTTTAGGAATGATAAATTAATGTATCATACCGTAAAATGAGAGGATGTTTTGAAACGCTGAAGTCAGAAAAAAATAAATCGTGAAAATAGTAGTTTTCCCCATATTCATATATATTTTTGTTTCGAAAATCTCGTTGTCTAAAATGGTCAACTGTTTGGCAATTACCCTCAAATATTTTAAAACTACAAAGAATTCGAGCTAAATGAGTGAAGTACACTATATATAATTAAAAATTGGAGATGTTATTACCAAAATTAAAAAATGGTATACTAGTTCTGCAAATGTTTATTTTTGTATTATTTAGTGTAATTTTCGTTAATTACGATGGTATTTAAAAAAAAAATTCCCCTATTTTCCCTACAATTGAACTGCTAAACCACAGTGTACTTACTATGTAAAAGCATTGTGCAGCTGATATTTATCTCTCACATGCAAGAGAAACAGGAGCCAAAATAATCCTTCGATAGACCCCCCGTGCTTAAAAGATACATATCAAGTGTTATCAAGTGGAGTGACGGAAAACAAGTCTATTCAAGTTAATTACCACAGCAATCCCGTGTAAAAATAGTCCGATTGGGATCCCATTAGGATTTTGAATAAAGTAGTATGCATTAGAGAAGTTAGTATTGAAGTGCCAATTTTTCTTGACATTGTTTACAAGTGCAGAGTCTTCAAAATACGTACAGGTGAGGAATTTTTTTTTAACAAAACATTAATTTTTTTCAAAATTTGTACGATCTAAATTCCTTACCCGACAATTTTCAAAAACAGTCCTGCCGTGGAGAAATGCACTAAGAATCTAAATTTAAAGAAATTTTTGGTTACAAGTGCTGATAGGATTGGTCGCAAAAAGGTTCTACTGGAATAATACCAAAGTACCGAAAAACTGAAAAATACGACCTGTTTCAGCAGCACTTTTTAGGAGAAAAGTATTCAAAACAGTCCCTCTTAATTTGTTTGGAAATATTTATAAGCTCAAATTCATGTCGCAAAAGTACCAAAAAGCACAAAATACGCCCTAAAAAAGCTGCAGTCCTGCCGTGTAAAAATGTTATTGGGAGAAAAGCACTAAGAATATTACAGTTTAGAAAAAACTGTTTACATGTGCTTATACGATTTATCTCCCCAAAAAACTCCTGCCAAAACAAGACGAATTTTGATTTTTCTTGGCTACCCAATAGCTACCCAATATTTTAGTGGGACTTTGTTTTGGATCTTATTGGGATTCCTTTGGCATTTTTTTTACTTGCTACTGCATAAAAACTAAAAAAACAATTTTTGACCCAAATCCTTAATCATAAACGCTAGATTTAGTGAATCGACTCCGAGAAGCTGCAGCATAAACATAAATTTCAAGCAAAAAGCAAGAAAAAAGATGAGAACATCCAAGACGAGAAATTTTAAAGTTTGAAACTTTTATGTCCCTATTTTACGTTGATTCTTCACGTGGCAATCGAGATTATTATCGTGCTGGACCGGACTTTCGTGGGACGTCTATGGGATGGGACCCAGGGCATCATGAATTCCGTCAGCGTGCACTAGACCGGTTATGGAAAGTACCAGCAGATAGTTTTTGGAGAAAGTTTCTTCGCAGGAGTTATGACCACGCCGCTGCGTCGGATACCCATGCAAGGGTTGGTGCATTTTGTACCCAAGGTATATGTACCCATACCCGTAGCCAATGAATAGCGACGCGTGGGCGCGCATTCGCGATTCGTTTTCATGATACGTGCATCGATTCCTCGAAGTTTGGGACAAGCCCGGCGAGAGGCATCAACGGGTGTGGTCTAGGAGAGTGCGTATATCGATCGGCACTTGGGCTCCTCTGCGTAACGCGCAATTTCATGGTGCAAGCTGGAGAACCCTGGAGAACCCTTGCGGATTATACACGACGGGTTTCACCAAACTGGCCCACCCGCGACGTGGCCCGGCAAAATTGGACTCCATGGAAGCATGATTGTGCTTCCAGATTCTTTTATAATTTCAGCCCCCTATCAACTGGATGAACTTAGAGAAGGTTTTGGCTGAGATTACTTTAAGGGAGGTCGAGACAATAAAAAGATAAATTGTTATATGAGTGAGTTAAGGATCTAGGAAATGCCAGAAAACTTTGATAACCAAATTATCATTTTAATGACAAATGCAATCAAAATAATTTGGGATTTTTTTACTGTAATTTTTCATTGATTACGCTGGTCGGCAAAATATGTAACCTGTGTAGCTGTAAAATGAGATACATTATTTCCGAAGTATCTTTTTCGCTCTCAATTAGGATATGGCCTCTTTTTGTTGTCATGAGTTATTTTTTAATAGATATCTGCAACTTCATTTTCAATGCAAAATCTTCAATCTTGGGACAATATAGTGTGGTTTATTTTTTTTTCCTAACTGAGACTTGATTTTAATGTATTTTTTAATCCCGAATCCAACAACTTCCTCAACTTTTTGATGGTTTTAACAGTTTTCGAGATAATCGCAAAAAAAACATGAAGAAAGCTGAAAAACTATAGTTTTGTCGAGGGGGAATTCACTCGCCGAAAACCTGTACGGAGTAGTCCCTATTACACCTTATTACGCCATATTAAGTATTCTTGCGAATTATTACGGTGATATTGAAGAGTACTGCAGCAATAGAATTCACTAAAACAGCGGATTAGGTCCATATAATGGGAAGAAACTATTGAAATTTTATTATTTATTATTTTAATTAAACAATAAGTTTTAATTTTAGCATAAGTGTAGATAAAATATCAAACACAAATAAACTGAGACAAACTATTCATTAATTAAAGTAAACTTTAAAAGTGTTTGTTATTTTGTTAACAATCATTATTGTTGTAAACAATAAATACTTCTCGAAATAGTTAAAATCAAACTCGAGATTAATTAACTTACAACTAAATGAACGAGGTAAACTTTTCTAGTAAAAAAAAACTTTTTTCTTATTGAATCTTCTTGAAAGATTTCTTCAAAGCTAGTTAATAATTAATTTAATTTTTCAATAAATGCCTTAGCTTGCTATTTGATAAATAATTTTACTTCATTATACATTTTATAAGTTTTTCTTTTTGACAGAATTGCTTCATGTTACGTTTACCAATGCCAACACCAGGGTGGTATTAGATAAAAATTATAACTTTGGTGTATCATGTACATCAAATATGAATGTCAACTAGTTTTCGAGCAGCTTTATTTAGAAAAATGATTTTTTCCACGAAGAAATGTTCATTTGTACCATTTGGTTGCATTTTTAATAAAAAAAAGGTAAACTGCTCAATTGTTGCTGAACTTTTTTCTTACAATATCAATGCTGATCTTGATTCAGTCAGAGTAAAAAAAGCACTTACTCAAGTAAAAAAACATTTAGAGTTGCGTCTTAATATAATAAATTGGTTATAACAATCGTTAATTTAATTATTACCTAAAAATATTGATTAAGCATTCGTATTGGTTTAAAATATTTATTCTAAACAATTAAATGTATTCCTTGTTAACAATTACAAAATCACCAAATATAAGGCATTTTAAGTCAGAAATTAGTGTTTTCAACTTTTGCGCAATATACTAAAGTATTTGTTTATATGAATTATTTCTAGCAATACACTTGTAAATTCAATTAATCATTTATGTTTCTTAAGTGTATATGTATAAAATCTGATCAAAGCGAGTTTATTTAAGCAATTCTCTTTTAGATCCAAAATCATATTTTTGAAATTGCTAATTTTATCACTATATTTTTTTATATATTGTTGCACAAAATATCAAATAGAAAAATTGAAAAGTTCGAAGACCTTAAAATTTCAATGCGGAGAATCGATTATGCAAAAAATGCAGCAAAAGAAAAGGATAAGCGAAAATTCTGCTCGCTATTGCGCGGTTAGTACACAGTATTACGCGATTATTTTGCGTTAAGTGTACGAAGTAATACATGAGTGAATTCCTCCTCGGTTTTTGTACAAATAAATATACATGATAAAATAATGTAGGTGTTAAACGACCCAGGTGAAAAAGTTATGTATACTTTATATATAGTAGACAAAACCCTGATATTTTTCATTTGTTTTATACAAAAAAAATGTATAAAACAAATGAAAAGTATTATTGTCTTGTCCACTTATATAAACTATATATAACATTTTCACCTAGGGAGCTATAATTGAGTTTCTTCGTTTTTTGATGCCCAAAAAAATTAAAAAAGAAATTCGTTCTGTTATTGACCGTTTTTAGGGTTTCGTAGCCCCAGTCTATTATCGCACAAACATTTTAAAATAAAAATTAAAATAATTTTGCTGTCCGATTTGGAAAAAGGCGACTTCTGGATTCATTAATATGAAATTTTAAAAATTGAGTAAAGTTACATGGGGACTGTTACTTACAATTTTGTTATATGATATTTTTTTACTGACTATTGTTTTCCGGTATCTCACAAAGATTCTTTGTTTTTAATGAATATGAAATTCCAAAGTTTGTTTTAATCGGCAGGGGAAATGCTGCCTAAGTTTTTTCTCTGGAGCTTTTTTTAATATGTTTACGTGGTATCCCAAGCAGATTTGGAGATGGAAATTAAAATAATCAACAGAGCCCTTTTTGAAAAAGCCGTATTTTGTGTTTCATTAACAAAAGTTTAAATTTTGAATAAAAGGACATGTCATCTGCACATTTTTTATTTTATATGCTGCTTTTGTGTTTAATTAATACGAAAATTGAAGTTCGCAATATTTTAAGGTAAAAATAAAAATAATCACTTCGACTCTTTTTAAAGAAAAGTATATTTTTTGTAGATAAAAAATGACAAAATTTGTGTTAAATGGCATGGTAAATATTGCTAAAATTCTTTTCATATATTTTTTTTAATATGATTTTTGGCATTATGAAAAGATTTTAAGATGCAAATTAAAATACTAATCGAACTAGCCCTTTTTGAGAAAGTCGGTTTTAGTTTTTTACTTCACTCAAAAAAAATTCTGATTAAACCAACCAGAATTCTGGTTAATTTAACTAGAATAGAGTGTTTAATATGCCCTTGCTATAAATTCTGGTTAAAAGTATCAGAAGTTTCTGGTTGGCAATTTTCTGGTCAATGTTACTAGAAATTCGGGTAAATATAACCAGAAGTTCTGGTAACGTTAACCAGAAATCTTTACTAGACAGTTTTCTGGTAGCTTACGAATAAAACGTTCTGGTCAATATAACCAGATATTCTGGTAAACTTAACCAGATGTTCTGGTAAGCTCAACCAGATATACTGGTACCCATCGATTTTCGACTATCGAATTTCGATACTTTTTTACCTTCATGGACTCTTCCTAACCCCCTCTGAAATTACATGGACTGCATCCCAAAGAAAATAATATAACAAAAGTTTCCGATAATAGAGTGCAGCAACTATATTCTGCTTCGCTAAAGTTTCGTCTCTCTATAATTTCGTTTATGAAACTATTCGTTCAGTCTATTTTGTTCGGGATTTTACATAATATGCACTTAGATCGCTTGGTCAACACCAAAATTCACGAACATTCACTTTGTTTATTCATTGTCTACAATGTTAAAATTTTTGAGAATATTTTTCAAAGACACCCAAAAAATATGTGCTTGGTTTGGAAGTATCCCTGTACCACGGGTGTTCAGACAGATAACGCGCAGTTTTTTCTTATAACACAACTAAATTCACGGTTCACTCTAATTAGTGATACTTATACATATAACTGAAAATACAATTAACAAATCGCGATTGTTCGATAATTAGACATTTAGGATAATGCGTCACATGACACATCCAGCAAGACGACATAAGACAAAAGACAGATTTCTGGAAACCGACACAAGATCGCAACACTTCTGTTACCAGAAATATTAACCAGAATAGTTTTAACCAGAAAAAATCGACCAGAGTTAATTAACTAGAATTTTCTAGTCATATTAACCATAATTAAGATTAAAAGAACTACTAGAAATTTTTCAACCAGACACGTCTAGTAAGTTTAACAAGATTTTTTTTTTTGAGTGTTAATACAAAATGACAAAATTTGCCAAAAAGGGCATGAGGAATATTCCGTTAAATTTCCTCTGGTATCGTTTTTTTATTGAGTATATTTGTGTATCCATCCCACAAATATCTTAAGAAAAAATTACGCTGAATATTGCTGTAGTCTTTTTTGAAGAAAGTCGATTTTCGCGTTTAATTAATTATACGTATTGAAAGAAATTGACTATAAGAAGATATGCCAAGTGTTCCTTAACATTTTTTCCATTAGATTTTTCAATTAGTTATAATAGTTTTTAATCCATGAAAGTAGTAGTAGTAGCCTTTTTAAAAAGTGCGATTAATTCTTTTTTTATAAATCTTAGTGTGCATAAAATGAAGCATAGGAAAAAAGTTGTTAACCTTGTAATTTCAAACTTTAGAAAATTAATAATTTTTATGTTGGCACATTTTCATTAAAATGTGTACAATATCATCAACCCAGTGAACAACAGCACCATACAGAAGAAGAAGGCAAAGTCCGCTTGATTTAAAGGGGTGGGAAATTGACTGGGTTTCGAGTACGAAAACAAGGGTGACTGGTTAGGATTCTCATGTGGAGATGGTATGGGCATTGGGAACCATTGGGGTGATTGTGAGAGGAGAAATCGAATGAACTAACCAGCATAGAAAAGGGAAGCAGGACAGAGATCTAAACTCCTTCGCCGTAGACAGAAATGGTGGTCGACCTTGTCTCGTGACGTCACCGCCGTCTAGACTGGATCCAGTGCTTTGAATGTAGTGACCCTCCCCCATCGGATTAAATTCAAGAGCTAAAAAACTCAAAACAAGACGGGGTAACCCGGTCCACATCACCACCGGCTTCTAATCGTATAATATAATTCCTCCGAGTTGTGCCAGTTTATGGTGTTAATAGTTCCTCCCATACGTCAACCTGTCACCAATTAAAATATATCCCCTCGCAAAAAGATTCTCGATCAGTTGACATTTTATCTCCTTCTTATACTCGTATATTAGTCTCCAGAGATAAAAATTATGTACTTCGCGCCAGAAAAAATTACTTCTTTTTTTATTTCTGTGTTGGGTTTGGCGAACTAAATGAATTATTGCCCTGAAATTTTAAGAAACGAAAGAATAGTACATTATGCACCAAGGGGGAGAAGCAACTTTTTCGAAGAGTACTGAAAAAATTCACAAGTCGTAAAAAGTCCCCTCTCCCTTGGTGCAAAGGATATTTTGTATAAGAAGTGCATGATTTCAGACGTTTTGTGCAATATGGGCATAATTTCTACATATGGAGGAATTTTCTAATCTTTATTTTAATTTTATTATGAATGTGTATAACTTATAGTAAATCATAGTAACTTATAGGTTATTCATCGGTAATTCATGATAACTTATCGCTTCGAGTTGGTCCAACCTGTTAAACAATATGTCAACGCGATCAACTGATCGCTTGATAATTTTCATTATTCACCTCTCACGTCACTTTTTACTACCTAGGGAGTGAAAAGTAGAACTTTAGCCCGCTTCATAAGCATTGAGAAATCATGCATGTGGTATGGAAAATATATGAATGCGTGGGTTTCTGGAATTTCTATTTTTTGTTTAAAAGAGTAATTTGTAATTATTGTCCTAACTAATGGTGAATAAGGACAATAAACAGTTATTTAAATTACGATATAAATGATGAATTATAAAATAGCTCTATTTAAAAAAATAATCAAACTCCGAACTATTAAGAAAACATTACAAAATTGCGTTTTAGACAATAATAGGTCCGAGTGGAATTTTTTCTAGGTTCAATAATACCTGATCCTTGATTCAGGTGATTGAAAAAAATCAATTACATCTTTAATGTCTCTGAAAGGGTTCTTTTAAATAAGAAGCGGACAAGAGGAACGTTTACATCATTTTTAATTGCCTTGCTTGTTCGAAATGAAAAAACTGGTTGACATTTGCTATGTGTCTCTTTGTCTTATTAAAAAATAATTTATGTCTTAGTTGTTAGTCATATAGAAACCTAATCAAAGTTTTTTTGAATCAGTTTTTAAATTGATTCTTCCCTGAAAAATACGGTCCTTTTTTTTAAAGCGGATTTGTATTTCTAATAGAAAAACGAGTTGTATACAATCTTAAACAGCTTTTTTAACTGTTCACAGAACGGGACCCGCTTTTCTCCGAAAAGGAGAAAGTTCAGGTCATACATTTCTGGGACTCCCGCAGTTTAGTGGACTCTTTTTTGAGATAAAGTTTGGGAGAAAGCTGAACGCGTTAAATATATGGGAACCACTCACTATCTGTAGAGATATCCGTTATCAAAGTTCAAGAGAAGAAACTTAAATTGTATAGTAACTTTTTTTCATTTCATTCCATTTTTTTTATAAATCCAACAGTCTTGCGATTAATGACAGGATGACTTAGTTAATATAAAATACAATATTTGCACCGCGTGTAATATATATTTATTTATTATTTATATTTAGTAGTGTCTACTTACCTGGAAATATCAGGGATTATATTTTAATATCAAAGAATTTCTTCAAGCATGCTTAAATTTTTTTTGCACTGTAATACAAAATTAGATATCAATGTTTTTTTAATTTTTAAAACTAACGTTTATAGTACTGGATTCATACTGATTTAAATCAAACTCATTTTTATCATTTTTACTAATCGCAGGAAAATATCTTTTATTCGAAGTATTAATATGTGAAATATGCACAGAATTTTAAGTATGAAGATAAAATAAAAACTTGTTTTAATCATTATTCAAATTCATGGACATAACAAATTAAAAAAAAGTTGAATTATGTTTTCAGTATTATTAATTTTTTTAATCATTCGATAGTGATAATTAATACATATATTAACGCTTAATCGTTACCCTTCCTGTATGGAACATAAAGGGCACACTGGGTCAAATGAAGCCATCAGCAACTTTTAGTGCTTACTGCAATCGGAGAATACATTTCTTCGGGTTGTAAAAATGGATGTATTTTTCTTAACTCCTTAAAATTAAGAGTGACTAGTTTCGGAATAGTTATCAATAAAGTAAAATAGTTTATAATATTAAAATCGGTAGAACAAGTTAAAAAATTACTTTTTTTTACAAAAAATTAGATACATTTTTCAATTATTATTATTTTTGCACCAAAATTGAACTGATTACTCTTAAAATTATGTACTTTTACATAAAATAAACGTAATAGTGTATTCTCCAAAAAAGATATCGATTTGAGCCGAAAGGTGTTTTTTCGAAAAAATTGAAATTACGTTTTTCATAATTTTTTTCTTCTATGTCCTTTGTTTTGGCGTTTTAATGGGAAATGTTGCGAAAAAAAAATTTCCCTGGATCATCCAGAGTTAAGGGCCTTTCCATTACATTCTTGCCATAAATGTCTTCTTTTATGTTAACAGTTGATAAATTATTTTCTTTGGAATGCAGGCATAATTTTATTTTTAGGTAAATACATCACCCACATTTTTGACAGAATTAAAAAAATATATTTTGTGGCCTTGCAAACCCATTTTTGGCAAAAATAATGTTTATTTTAACTTAATTTCCGATATTAATAGATTATTTTACTTTGTCATAGATGCATTTTATTCTTTTGTATGTCAAAGTAAAATAATCATTTAACAGTGGCAATTGAAATAAAACAACCCACTTTTTACATAAATGGCCCTAAACATTGTTTTTATTTAATTCCGTCAAAAAGATGTGTATTGTATTTCACTGAAAATAAAACAGCACGGATGTATTCCAAAGTAAAGTAATCCATAACAAAGGAAATAAAAATAAAATAAGCAATTTTTCGCAAAAATTGGATTGAGATCACTCTACATATTTTTATTCTGGCAAAATTCAGGGGATATTTAGACACCAAAGAAAAATTAAAGACAATAATTAAATTCCTAAAAACTTGTATAATTAAGAAATTACTTATCCATTTATAAAGTTACTTTTTCAAATAAACAAAATTATTTAATTTTAAATATGAATAGAACCATTTTTACCAATTTAGATATTTACAAGGACTAAAAAAATATTACTTATAATAATTTTGCGAAGTTGTATACATATTCCGATTTTTTATGTTAACTTCTTACCATTTATACATTCACAAGTGGATAACAAATTTGGGTTATAAAAGTATTATGAAATGCCTTAAATTTGAAGGGGTGTAGGGTCGATTGCTTTTACAAAAGCAATACCT